>JAHWFP010138629.1:0-15358 GCA_023313725.1 Lithobius niger
CAGCTCAAAGGCACATAAATCCCTCCGTTCTGGCCGCTTTACTCTGCGTCACCTACGCTAAAATATAGTTCAAACGACCGCAGCGCGCATTGCTCATCGACACTAGTCATACTCATTTCGGGGCCGCTGCAACGTGACACATCGTACGACCAAGTCGCAAACTTGAGCGAAGGATTAATTATCCTTCCTCCAGGGCCGCGGCTTGCCAGCGATGTGGCGGGAGTTATATACCGCTCGGACCGAGCCGTTTAAAACAAGCCTAATAACATTCACGCGCCGCTACTGACATCTGCATCGTACCCGTAGACCAGCAAATGAAAGGTAAATCAGTTTATATAAAACTATTTCCGGTAATGTATCGAGTGAAACTGTTAAAATACACCGGAGGGAGTTATGTGCCTTTAACATCATCTTCATATTTGGGAAGTTTAACATTTCCAATCTTCGAGGATAGATCAGAAATGAACAAAAGAAACAAAAGGGGACCGAGCACCGACCCCTGCGGGACACCACTTGCTACTGGTAGCTCATCGGAATGCTTTGGTGTGTTTTTATCACTCCTGACACGTGAAGGGCCGAACCATTCGGAACTTGGCGGTCTCTTTTACCAGTTTTGGTTTTTGATATGATAATTTGGTTACTTATGAGAAGCGGAGCACTTTTTCTTTGTGTCTAATGAATCACACAACTTGAAATACTGCTGTGGTGTGCCCTTGCTCAGTTGGTGGGGGACGGCCTCGTGATTTGTCAGTACTTAATGATTCGCTAATCACAGTTTGTGAGTCGGATGGGGGGGAAAAGGGGGTAAAGCCATAAATTAACCAATCGCCACACAGCGACAAGAGAGAGCGGAAAGAACGTTTGGCACGATCGAGGAGTGAGTAAGTCGCCCAACAACCGTTAATGACCCCGTTACTCTTGCTTAATCGGCAGATTCTTCCGCCTCAAGCAAATGCCATCTAGTGACGGTAACTGACGTCTGCTTTCGTTTCTCGTTCTTTTCTCGAACTTCCCTCTTCCCTTTCTCGTTTCAATAATGTCTTAATGGAGTCGTAAAGTTTTAATCGGCGCGTTTCACGAACCACCGTCTTTACTCGACAGTCTGTTTTTTAGTAGCGCAAAAATTCTCTAATTCTTCCAAACGGCATACGGATAGGAGTTAAGCAGCATGTTGGCGTTCCACTGGATGGCGCCACACGTTAGACCCATTTGTATTACAGCAAATCTAACGGATTTGTTCGTTAATCTACTGATGGCACCACATATTAGGCCTATTTGTGTTACCACAAATCTACTGGATTTATTCCTTACTCTATTGGGTGGCATTACTCGATGGTGCCACACGTTAGGTCCATACGATAGGCCTATTTGTGTTACCACAAATATAATGGATTTGTTTTTTTTACGCAAATGGATGTCACTCTAGTGGATGGCGCCACGTGTTAGGCCTATTAGTGTTACCACAAATCTACTGGATTTTTTTCGATATTCTACTGGATGTCACTCTACTGGATGCTGCCAAATGTTAAGCCTAATTGTGTTACCATAAAACTACTGGATTTTCCCCTTAATCTGTTGGATGGCAATCTTCTGGATGGTGCCACATGTTATGCCTATTTGTGTTAACCACAAATCTACTGGATTTGTTAGTTACTCTACCGGGTGGCGCCGCATGATAGGCCTGCGTGTTACCACAAAAAATCTGAATTCGTTCAATATTCTACTGGATGGCGCCACAAGTTAGGACTATTTGTGTTAACCACAAATATACTGGATTTGCCCTTTACTCGGCACACAGCGACAAGAGAGAATGGATGGCACTCGATTGAATGGGGTCATGAGGTGTTGGTTTCCACATTGGAAGACGGGCTGCAAACTACCTGAGCCAATGGAAGCAAAGAGAGTTATCAAAGATCACTGTTCAGAATTCTTCTGCATTAGAAGTAGTGTCCCCCAGGGATCTATACTAGGCCCAACACTGTTTAATGTCTTTGTTGATGATGTGGATTATCTTCACAACAGCTGTGCTCTTTATGCAGATGATCTAAGAATTTACAGGAAAATCGCTTCAGTTGCTGATACTGAACTCATACTAGAAGACATCAACACAGTGCATGAATGCGCTAATATAAATAACACGGAGTTCAATCATGAAAAGAGTATAGTTATGAGAATTGGAGGTGGCGGTCATCCAAAATACACCTTGAGTGGGTATCCCTTTCAGGTTGTTTCAGAGATGAAGGACCTTGGAATCGTCGTCGACAGGAAATTAAAGTATGACGCACATTGCTTGTCTGTGGCCAAAACAGCCAACCGTTTGATTTGTTTCTTTGAAAAGCACATTTCATTCGGAGCACTGGAGTCGTGCATAAAATTATTGGTGTCTTTATTCGACCAATTTGTGGATTACTGCGCCCAAATTTGGTCACTAGGATACCAGAAATGAATTGCTTGTGTGGAAAGATTGAAAAGACGAGAATTTATTGCTGGTATTCCTCACGTTTCCGTAGAAGCAAAGGCTGCAACAAACCCGCTTACCTCTCTGGAAGTACGAAGAGTGCATGGGAGACATGCTTGTTCTGTTCAAAACTTTTTATAACGGCTTGCCTCGATCTTTTAGATAACACTTGAACGTGAACGATATGCATAAAACTAGGTCACTGTTTCACCTTGCTGAAACCAAGTGTTGGAACAAATTGTGAGAAGGTCTCCATCTAGTTTAGAACCACTGCACCTTGGAACTGCATTCCAGAACATGTCGTGAAGGCTGCATCTGTTGAATCCTTTAAGAGACATATTGATGAAGTTTATAAAAATTAGACTTTTACTTGCCTGTTGGGCCATACAAGTTGTTCTGGCCGTCGTTCTTTTATGTTATGTTATGTTATGTTATGTTATGTTATGTTATGTTATGTTATGTTATGTTATGTTCCGTTATTAGTGCAGTGACGCCGCCTTCGTGAAATGTCAGACTTTTACGGAAGCATGAAGCAACTTCTCGTCAGGATTCGGAGCTTTTACGTTTAACTTCGATTATGGCCAGCATAAAAATTAGGTTTAGGCCTACTTAATAGGAAATGCCAACGCTGAAACAAACGAAATTACAGATACAGAAATAGGGTGACGAAATACGATCGGGGCTAGCATCACAACGTCAAATAGAGAAAAACAGCGTAGACATCGTAAAAGCTGCTACTTGTCAGGATTAGGAGCTTTTACGTTTAACTTAGTTTATCACTGACATAAAATTGAGGTTTAGGCCTACTTGACATGAAAAGCAACGATGAAGCAAACGAAATAAAAAAAATACAGGTATAGGATCACGAAATGAATGTGATGAAGGCTGGCATTGCTATAGGCCTAACAGAGGAAAACATTGCAGACATTGTAAAACCAAACCTCGTAAATCAAAATTACTTTGTAAAATCAAAAATCGAAATCGTAAATCGAAACCGTAAACAGAACTTTCTTCGGAGAATCGGTTTCCTGAAAGAAAGCAAAAATTCTCCCACCGAATGCTACTCGTACTTTTAAGAAATCTGTATAATTTGTGCGTTTTAGTGCTTAACTCCAGAAATTCTCAAAATAAAGAAAACAAAGAAAGAAAACAAAAATGTTCACAAAGAAAACAAACAAAGAAAACAAAAATTCTCACACCGAATGCTACTCGTACTTTTATGAAATCTATATAATTTGTGAGTTTTAGTGCTTAACTCCTTTCCAGAAAATTCTCAAAACAAAGAAAACAAACCAAAGAAAACAAACAAAGAAAACAAACAAAGACAACAAAACAAACAAAGAAAACAAAAATTCTCACACCGAATGCCACTCGTGCTTTTAAGAAATCTGTATAATTTATGCGTTTCTGTGCTTGACTCCTTTCCATCAATCCTTCCTTTAAAACAAAGAAAGAAAACAAAAATTCTCACAAAGAAAACAAACGAGGAAAACAAAAATTCTCGCAAAGAAAACAAACGAAGAAAACAAAAATTCTCACACTGAATACCACTCATGCTTTTAAGAATTCTATATAATTCGTGCGTTCTACTGCTTAACTTCTTTCTAGCAAATATCCCTAATCCCTCCGGTTTAGCAAATTAAATCTGGAATACGGTTTTGGTGCTAAAACAAACAAATTATCATTTTGTAAGAAGCACTTCGGGGTATTATGGCTGATAAGACTGAACTGGAGTGGTATTGGTTTGAAGACTCTTATTGCTTTGATTAAATTTTGGTCAAGTGAAAAAGATTACCAGAAACTAATCATGGAACAAGCATCGCTTTTTGTGCTGTATTTGCTCCTGCACCAAAGTAGCTACTTTCTCTTTCTCGCTAATGAGAGTCGTATATTTTCTGGCATATTATGATCTAGTGTTTTTTTTCAACAATACGACAGTAAAGGCGTAAACTTGATTTCAAAGGGAGATTTTTTATGTCACAGTTTAACGATCAAAGTTGTCTTATTAATATGAAAATAAGGTTAGTATTTACGGTATTACTGGCGATGAGTTACCAGCTATGCTCACGAATAGCATTTCTTCTGTGTGGTGGGTGCTAAGGCTGGAACTGCGAGTATAAGATCATACACACTTTTTATAACAACAATCGCCTTTTTTTAACTGTTAAATATAAGTAGAACAATTTGAGGTTTACAGATTTTGTTACCATTTCTTGCCACAAGAGGCTGTACTTAGGGACCGGTCATTATTATGGTCGGGGTGTGTGTGTGTGGGAGGGGGGGGGAAGTGAAAATGTGACCACCAAATTTCGAAGTCCTCCCCTCCCCCTCCGAAATCTTGAAAAAATGTTAACCCATCAAAGCTCCTCCAAAAATAATGTGCTCCCCCCCCCCCCACAAAAATAGTAACAGCCAATTTACCAGTGTTACAGTGCTATTTTAAGTTGCTCACAGTGTCGTATTTTGAAACAATACAGACAAAAATAGTAACAGTAAAGTTAACAATGTATTACACTGCTATATTAAGTTGTTCGCAGTGTAATCTTTTGAAACAATAGAGCAGTGACACGACGTAATATTATTGTAATAACTCTATGCTGGAGCCTTAATGGGTTAGCTGCAAGGAGCACTGCAGAGAGAAACAGAAGGGCGTCATACTGAAGCCGATGCTGTGAATAGTGATTTCTTAGACCTAAAACGCGCGATTTTTGTTGTTGGAGAAAACAACGTTATTTTAAGCCTAAGAAATCCGCTCTTCCGTTGTTTTTCCCTTCATTTTTATGTAGTGCACCTTGTAGTTATGCCCTCCAAAACCCATACTGGTGCCAATCTGGTGCCAATATGGCGGTAAATGTCACTGAGCCAAACAATAACAGCAAATTTACCAATGTACTGAAACTACATTTTATTTTCATAGTTCGTTGCGCCATGTTTTTGACACAATAAGGAGAAAAATAGTGTTTCCCTGACAACAAGGAAGCACACATGCTTGGAAATTGGATGAATGTTCGATCATACGTTTCCGGCATTACATTTCATCACATGTGAGAATTTTGACGGGATATAATGTTGGCTTGTCTCGTCTAGGAGATCTAAACTTTTCATAGTGAACCACTCACCTGGAAACACGTCAGTTGCACAATGCATCGTCACTGCCCCGAACCATCAACTAAAAAAGCAACAACAATCCTCTTGGACGTGACGGCGCACCACTTATTTTTTCATTGGCTTCTAACATTGATACAGGCTCCTTTTTATTGTGTTCTTTGCTCGGTTTTCTTTCACAAAATTGCTCGAAATTCGCTTCCAACGAACCACTAACCTCTTGCGTCAGTCTTCGGAGGTCATTTGGTCAGCTGTACTGGTCAGCCACTCTGGGCCGTCAATAAGACCAAATCCCAAAACAAATCTTTTGAGAAGACTTATATAGCGGAGGAAGGGGGGAAAAGGTTACTCACCTGGGTCCGAGCGTTTCATTTCGGCTGTTGGATTTAGGGGTAAATGTTGAGGTGACAGCGCACCAATTTAACCAACTCGGAGATAAAGCGCATTTGTGCAGCGTGACCTTCTCGCTGGCCGAAAGCTAACATATCGGTATTGATTCACGAGTTTACAATTTCGATTAAAGAAATGCGGTAACGCACAAATGATGAAATGTATTTATAAATAACATCAAGAATTTGTAGGGTTGGGGAGGACAATTTGTGACTGAGACCCATACTGAAACGTCTTAGATACGTTCACATTAGTTCAGTCTTAGTTTATAGAGGGCGCCACGTGTTTTATGTGGGAATTTCTACTCAGATTTTAGCCTAAAATTAAACTAAACTAAACGAAACTAGCTTATATTTATTATTAATTAGCCTAGCTTAGTCGTAATTTAGTTTACTTTAAATTTGGGCTGAAAAATGAGCAACAATTACCAGATCGAACACGTGACGCCCTCTGAAAACTCGGACTGAACTAATGGGGACGACTCTAACGTGTTTCAATAGGGACTTTTTAGAGTTACAAATTTTCTTCCCAAACCCCATAAATTCTTCATAACATGAATGATAAAGAGCAAAGTACAGTGATAATTTTAAACGTTGCTACAACATTGTCATTTCTCACTATTTCCAAAATTTGCGCATTCTCGTACAAAGAACAGCTTTATACGATGATCACAAGACAGTAGAACTGTAGTGTATATTTGGGTTGCACCACAGAAGGTTGCATTGTGGTCATAGTATTACTAACCACTACATAGGTGGTGCCTTAAGTGCCCCCAGTGCAGTAGCTTTGTTCAATATATATTGTCTTGTTGCAAACGTCTCATGACGTCATTTACTTTTGTAATTAAATGGATATCACTAGTACTCTGGTGTTGCACCTCACCTATAGAGCAACGTCAAGTGACGTCATTTTGGCTACGAGACACCATTTGGAGGTAATAGCTACAAGGTGCACTAGATTAAAATGTAACGGAAAAAACGGCACTTCTAGTCAAGACAGTGCTTTGAGAGCGGTTTTCTTAGGCTTAAAAATAACAACAAAAATCGCGCGTTTAGGCTGAAGAAATCCAGTCTAAGGGCGCGTTTACGCAAGGACAATTTTCTCGCTTACTAGCTTTTACTTGGTCAACACTAAATCCATCTACTTGCTGCTTCTCGCCATTTGTCGGAGAATGCGGCTTTCAAATTGTCTATACGTAGTAACCATGGCAACAACGTGGACGCAAATTTTCCCCTCGTGCCTCGCGACACGACGTACGATGCTTGCAACATGACAGCGTCGATTTATGACATCAAGAAAACAATTTTTACTGCAGTACACGACGACGGACAGATTCCTAAATACCGGCATTCGAAGGTTTATCTTCGAATCGATAACTCCGAAATGGACGCCATGTTGGATTTTGAATTCTCGCTGCGAGTTATTCTACCGTCGTTTGATCACTGCTAGAAGCTGTTTTTTTCAGCGAGAATAGCAAATTTTGGAAATAGCATGAAATGGCAACAATATTGTAGCAATGTTTAAAATGACTGTTGCACTTTGTTCTTTGTCCGTGTTGTTATTTATAATACATTTAATTTTTTGTCTATTACCGCAATCATGTAATAGAAACGAGAAATTAATCGTAAATAAATAACGGTTGCCTAGCAAATAGCTTTCGGCGAGCGAGAAGGTCTCGTTGCGTAAACAAGCCCTAATAGCACTGGCTTCAATAAGACGATCTTCCTTTCTCTCTCCAGTGCTCCTTGCAGCTAACCCAGTTACTGGCTCCACCATAGAGTTATACGCAATAATACTACGTCGTGTCACTGCCCTATAGCTGCCTATTTGTGGTTCCTGCTTACTAAAGCCCTTACGGCTTGGCAGGGCCTAGGACTTAACAAATGGAGACTAGGGTAAATAGTAATGTTTAAGCCATCTCTATTTAATCCTAAACTGAAGTAAGGTTGACCTCTAATGGAAAATATCAGGCACCGTGCCGTTTAAAAGTTACCTGCTAATTTTCGGTGTTCTGATGGCATTGTCCCAGTGTGGACGTCGTCATGCTCCCGGGCACAGAAGTCCCAGTTCACATCTGTCGAGCCAATCCCTGGAAGGATTCGGGCAAAGATTTAGTCACTTTCGTCAAAATGGCTTGCAGGAGCTGTTCTTCCACGGTGCGGATTTGAAGACGCTTGGGAAGAATAAGATCCATCGTTTTGCGTACAGCACAGCCTACGGAACTGGCCGAAAATATTAAGGGTTGGTGTGGTAAAGCTCTGGCAATCGCGGACTTGGTTTAGTTTAAGCCTGAGAAAGGTTGTTGTGAACCTGTAGTGCATACCAGGGAGCTTGGATTACACGTAGCTTTGATAGGGTGGACCCACTTACTATTACGCTGTACCGCGAGAAACCGTGCGAGATTTGGTAGCTGCTTTGCATACTTCAATCGCGTCTGACGTTTCTGCTCCCATTTTTCGCGGTATTTTACCGATTCTTGCATCTCATTGGCTTTTAATTTTTCCGATGAATCGGAATCACAAAATTGGACTAACAAACGAACGAGTACGCATCATCAAACGTAAGCCGGGCCGCTCCAATTGCTTAAATTGTTTTAAAGTGCAATAACCTACCAGCACAATCGACAAAGCTACTGAAAATTGCAACGTTTGTTATCAGAAGGAGAGCACCGTCACAATCGACCATCGTAAACGCATGCCATTGTTTTGGTTTCAACGCAAATACGTCAGCTGCTCTCGTCTTGGGTGATCTGGTAAGAATTTTTCGTTTTGTTTTAACAATGTATAATTTAACGATCAGCAAAGATTGAGCGAACAGATATTTCATAATTATTCATTAATTTCGTTAAAAACTACTGGCTAGTTAAAGCAAACCTTTTTGTTGGTTTCGAAAAACCAAGCGTCGTCTGCTTCGAGGATTGGTTTGGGAGCAAAAACGTCACTAACTGAATCTCGCTCGTGTATACCTTACCACGAAAAATAGTTGTGCTTTAGCTCAGACGCGTTCACCGAGTGGGGCCACCCTATCAAAGCTACGTATAATCCAAGCTCCCTGGTGCATACCATGTTAAAATGGCTATTTTCTTTCAAAGGGTTAAGATTGTGAATATTATCTAGTACTTTCAGAGGAAAAGGAATGCTTACAGTATCGGATTGGCCCGGCAGGGAATACGGGGATCCCCGGGGAGGCCCTCACCACAGGAGGCCCCTTTAATAGGGAGGGGTCTTCTGTATTGCAAGAAAAAAAAGATACGGAAACGCCCTCAATTCACAGGCAACGAAATTCTGTTATTTGGGGTCGTGTCATAACTACTTCACTGCGCTAAAAATGTAAACAACAATCGAACCGTTGGGCTTCCACAGCATGGACATTTACTGTTGCTTCTGTTGTTGTTGTTGTTGTTGGGACTCTTTGCCCTCATCTAGAGATCGAACCAATGAAACGATTTTCTACTTTTATAGCTTAAAACGTAGTTATAAACAAGGGCTAGAGTTTTTTATTTTATTTTGTAATGTGACTACAATATTTTCGTTGTTCTTCTTGATGGGAAATTTTATCTCTCAACTAGAGATCGAACCAATGAACCGATTTTCAACTTTTGCAGCTTAAAACTCCTTTAATGTGACGCTATTTCAATGTGACTACAACATTCTTGTTGATGTTGTTCTTTTTGTTGGAAAAGTTTCACTCTCACCTAGACTACAAAACAAATACGGGGGTTTGTTACACAGACAAAAAAAAGTCCTGACAAAATTTGGAGAAACGGGGCCCTATTTCGACTTTCGCGGGGAGGCCCACCCCGTCCCAATCCGACCCTGAATGCATACAGTTGCAATTCAAATCAGGTTTTTTTTTGTTAGAAGCCTACTGTTTAATTAGAGACTTTATTTTCATGTAGCAGACAATAAAGATAAGTTGCTGGTTCATTCAGAAGGAAAGAGGTGAGAGGCTGCAAGTTTTAATCAGAGGGATTAATTGTATTTAAGTTACTGTTACATCAGAGGGATTTATTTGTTTGTTGCAAGTAGTAGTTATTAAAGCTTATGTTTAAAAGCTTACTGTAAAGCTTGCAAGTAAGGATAAAACCGTGTTACTACAAGAGTAAAAGTATTATTGTAAAAACTTTCCATTGCGTAAAACCTGCATTTGTTTGACCTGTGTAAAACTGGTAAATAACCATTTGGTATGTTTGAAATTAAAGAGTTTATGGTGAACTATATTGAAGTGAACTTTATTAGTAAGCCTAGTTAAGTTTTTTTTTTTAAGTTTAGAGTGATACTTGCAAATGAGTTAAAGTTACAAACTTTTAAATGAAACGAGTAACACTATAACTTAAGGGAATTTGCATGTTTGCATATTTAGTAAGTTTAATAGTTTTTTCCGTCACTATGTTGGACCAGAAAGAAATTGAAATAGTGTTCCAAATCCTACTTGGAGAACCTGTGGACTGTAGTGATAGAATTAGTACCCTAAGCGATTACTGCTTGAGTAATATTTCAGTGTTTACGAACGGCGGAGAAAATATGGCTACCCTTAAACGACCTGTTGAAGTCTCTCAAAAAAGCTGATTCGTTGTTTAAGAGTAACCTCATATCAATTCCAAGCTTAATTGCCAAAAGAATACCTTTTCAAAAAGGGATACACTTTCTCCCTTGTTGATGCTACCATTGGTTCCAAGCTAAATTATTATTTTTCTACAACTTTCCGTCCTGCTTCTTCTCGTAATACACTTGCACCTGCAGCAGGCGTCGTTCATTTCGGTGTGGCTGATGTTCTTTCCTCTCTCTAATCCCTAAAGGAAAACTTTTCTTCAGGTCCTGATGACATTCCTCCTATTTTCGTCGAAATTGTGCCAGTTCTCTTTCCACCCCTTTGTTTCACATTTTCTCCGATTCCATCCTTTCTATTGTGCGTGCAGCGTATCTTGAGTCCTGCAGATATTTTATGAGCGGTTACATCTTCCTGGAGGGTGCGGCTTTCATCGACGGGCGCCATTGTTTTTGTAACCATCTAGGATATCAACAAGGTGCTCTGCTATCGAAAACATACAATCGATTATCTGTATTCGTTCTGGGGCGAACTCAAGATAGGCCGAGGACACTATAGTACCTTTCCTTCATACTGGAAGGATGCTCATATCACTCCAATTCATAAATCGGGTTCCCCTTTTCTTGTTACTAATTACAGACCTATTAGTCTCCTCTCGTCTGTCTCAAAAATCGTAGAACGGTTAATTTACTCTGATCATTTTGCTGAATGAATATTCTTCCTGCCTCCTAACATGGTTTCCTTCTTACCAATCTTCTCAACCAAACGTTCCTGCCTTACTAATCTTCTCCCCACGTATGATCCTATTACTAAACTTATTGACGTTGGTCTACTATGTGACCTTGTTTTTTTTTTATTTCAGTAAAGGTTTCGACACAGTCTCACATGCTAAGCTATTATCCAAATTTACCGCTTTCTGTTCCTCTCCCGGCATAATTTCCTGGCTTAACTCCTACCTACAGTGTAGGTGGCAACGGGTCATCCTTCGTGGTTCCTTCGCTCCTTGGCTTCAAGTTACCTCTGGTGTTCCTCAAGGCTCCGTTCTGAGCCCCTTCCTGTTCAATATTTTCGTCTCTGACTTACCTTCTGTTATTCGTTTTCCTAATGTCTGTTATGCTGATGACTTAAAACTCTTCTATGACTTTGTTTCCTGCAAGTTACTTCAAGAAGACACCCAACGTGTTGCGCACTTGGCTACTACCAATTCCCATCTCTTTAATACTGAAAAATGTCAGGTCCTTTACTTTGGGCATAACAATCCGCACTTTCCTTACCATATTTCTGGCAAGCCTATTACACCTGTTGCTAGTCATCTATACATTGGTATCCATCTTGTCAATGATCTGAATTTCAATCTTCACAATGAAAATGTCACCTCCAAAGTCTATCGTAAAGCCCATTTTTTTCTAAAGGGTTTCTCCAACCTCACACCTTCTCTGTTTGCCACTTTATGTAAAACTTTTCTTTGGTTATTGCTCCCAAATTGGTTGTCCCTACAATCTTTACCCCCTTAATCATCTTGAAAACTACCAACGTCGCCTTACCAAATGGTGTTCCTTGTCTTATTCCGATCGCCTACGTAAACTTGGTCTTACCTCCATTCATGATCGTTATCATTGTGGCGACAAGATAGTTACCTACCAACGTTTTCACAATCTCCTTGATGTGGACCCTGTTCTTTGTCTCACTCCAAATTTCAACTCTATCCGAGGCAACCCTCTCTGTATTTCTGGTGCTGTTTCTCGTACTAAACTCTGCTTTGACTTTTTCACGGAAAGGGTTGTTCAACCCTGGAATGCCCTCTCGCAATTCGTAGTTTGTGCTCCTTCACTCAACGCCTTCAAGTCCCGTTTTGACGCGCTTGTTGTCTTAACTTCTCTGGGGACTGGGTGGGTGGGTGTTTCGTGCACTGTCTATCTCTATTTCTATTTCTATCAGGCTCTGGGTGAGAGTGTTACTTCTACTTTAAGAAACTTAAGAAGCCGTCCGCACATTGCCTTGTTGGTTCTCTCTTAAATGACGCATTGTGCCACCGGTTTTGTGCCAGTGTTAAAACCAGTGAAGCTCAAGAAGAATTAATGACTCTGAAGCAAGATGAGGTTTGTGAAACTGCTCTCATGTTCAGAAATTCATGACTGTTCTTCTAACGTTAAATTCAAAGAAATAATGGTCTAAGTCTAGTAAAGGCTTACGGCGTTTCTGTTGTGACTATCAGGAACAATTCAGGGCTGGGCGCAAGTTCAAGCCAACTTATGGGGCCGTGAGACATGCAGAATTCATCTGCGAGTTGGAAAAGCCTAGCACGAGCAGCAAATTATCCACGGTCCTAAACCAAAAAGAGGACTTTCAGATTCACATAAAAAGTTTCATGAGTTTGAAATAGTACATAGATTTGTACAAGAGCCAACATATTCCGATTCGGGCGCCACTTCTAATAGTTCAGATAATTCGGACGGCTCAGGTTGTTATTTATGTTAACAACTTGACATATTCTACGGTTAACACTGAGGGCAAAGTGGTCTTTAGACTGTAGTTTGAACGGTCGCATACTACCACTAGAGGTTGACTCAAATTGGAATTAACCGTGATTCCTTTTGCTTGGCCCTTAGACTATTTCATAGTATTCAGTTAAGTCCAACATCTGTTATCTTAAAGTCTGGACTGGCCAGGGAAAATTGAGCATAGAGGATAATTAAGTTTAGAAGTATGTTTTGGTGGTCATACTGCACCTGGATGCTAATGTAGCGCCAGGAAATCTGCGAGCTTTATTTGGAAAAAGTTGGATTTCACGGTTTAATCGCGACTCAAGTCGGTTCTATTCAGTTTCGCCGGAACCCAACCCAGAGCAAGAATATTTTCTTCCAGTTTTGTCTGGGCACAGAGGCATACTTCACATGAAACTGGTTCGTTACACGAAGATGACCGCGATAATGTTTCTTTATAATCTCGTCCGAGTGAACAGCTTGAAGAAACTAACTTTACGAACATATTTTTTTTCCGAGGTAAACCGCCATTCGGATTGATTAGCGACGAGTTAAAATCGTTGTATGTTCGTAGCCACAAAATATCATTGAGAAACCATTCTTTATTTTCTAAATACAGATTAGTTATTCCAATAATTCCAAACTGAGCTTCATTTGGGACAAAGTCGTTTTAAGGGGAGGGAAAAAGGTTCTTGCAAGATCATGCATGTGGAGGCCAGGCCTAGAGGGTGGTTCGAAAAACCTAGTTGAAAGACTGTGAAGTCTATTATTGTAACAAAAATACTGCAAACAGTGACACTAGAAACCGAAACATCCAGAACAATAGTAACACTAGACAGCGAAACATTGCTTTGTCAAACAGTAGTTATGTTAGTGACAGACCACATGGGATCAACTCCACGTCAGTTTAGTAGGGCCAGTGGAGAGCAAAATGTTGATAGTAATTTTGGACATGTATTCAAAATTCCCTGTTATATACACTACGAAATCCACTACCACGACGAACATCAATATGAAACTTGAAGAGTAATTTACAACCTGTGGGTTTTGTAAGGTTTTGGGTTCTACAATAATCCAAATTTCGTTTCGCTAGAATCCTAAAATATTTAGTGTGGTGTGCTGTCATGTTATGAACATCCCTTACGATGCTGCGTCGTTTGTTCATAGTTTTATAAAATCTTTAAAACCTTAAATGTTTATCAAAATCGGGCCGAATTGCTGGTTTAAGAACTGAGTTAGACATGCAAAAGTTTGTTATAAATGCCAGGGTCATGCCAGAGTCATGCCACATGCCATTTCAGGACAGACGCCTTCTGAATTATTTTCTGCATAGGTCGTCGATAAATCCTTTACGTCCAAGCAGGCCGGCTCGAGTTATGAAGGAACGAAAACAGCAAATAAAAATCTACTTTGCATAAACCTAATCGAAGTTTTCAGCTTAGCGAGCAAGTTCATGCTCGAAATTTCGATTGTGAAATAAATCTCGCTAGATTCCTGAATACATAAAACAGGTGACTTTCATGATTTTCTGCAAACACGTGATTGGGTCTCGTGGGAAAGTAGATCTGACCAGTTAAGTGCCAGGTCCAGTCGATCGCATGATTTATAAGGCGACTTTGAAAGGTGCATTCAGGGTACGTTCCAGTCAGTTAGGATCAAAGTTGAGAATCATTTCTTTCTCCATTCAATGCCTGCTGAGAACATTCTGTTACACGATTTACCGGTCTTGCAGAGTGTAGCTCAGCTGGAATCGTAGCACTCGGTGGAATTTTGCCCACAACTTTTCGGAAGGGTGAACTGTAAAGAATGAATTAAACAACGTATTGTAATTCATTAATCTGTGATCAGTTAGTGGAAAATTGGGCGTTGTTACCCACTATTATTTTCCATTTCTCTATGGTTTACCTCAGTCGCTTCTGCCTGTCTTGAAAAACGGTTTGTTCCGAAATTTTTCAGTATACTGTGCATTTGGATTTTTTAAGGGGGATATCTGCAGGGTTGACAGGGGTCCTTACGCACAAAAATATCGAAATTATCGACCATCCATCGTAAAAATATCGACCAAATATCGACTAAATATCGACCGAATATCTATTGAATAAGACCTCTTCAGACATACACGAACTGAAAAAATGAAAAACCGCAAATGCAAGCAACAGTTACCATGATCCGTGAAAACGTTTGGTCTCCGGTTATCCGGTTTCCGGTTAACAAAACAATCGGTTTGTACGGCTGATTCCTCCCCCCCCCCCTCCAAATAAAGTTCTAAGCCTGGCTCGTTAAAATTAAAAGTTTAGTTTTTTTTTTAGCACTGCTTCTGATTACAGGGAACGAAATATCCCTCCCCCCCCCACCAAAAAAAAACAACAAAACT
>JAHWFP010138631.1:0-24103 GCA_023313725.1 Lithobius niger
GTTGCACGACATAGGCATGATCGAAAAATTACAGAGGCGTTTTATCACACGTACATGAACATGACAATAACCGCCAGCGCAAATCGGGTTTCAGTGCATTGACGCCCAGGTCCCTCATAATATGAAGGCAAGTGCGTCTAGCCTAGGCTGTACAAGTAGCCAAAATTTCTCCTGCCCACATTAAACGTGGGCACTTCTGGATGGAGAGACGGAGTTGCCAGCGTTCGAACCAAGCAACGACATCTTAGACAAGTAGCTCCAAGTCTCGGGGAAAAAAGGTCGCCGGCTAATTTCGTTGCCAAGCTTAAGGTCACCAGCAAATTTACAGCCGTATGTTTCATGCTTATCAAGAAACATAACTTTACAAAAATAACAAAAAGGAGGGGACCATGGAGATACGTGAGGGAACCCACATATTACATAAGACCAAGATGAATAGGAACCCCCAAGGTGTGCCCTCTGTGTACGACCTTGGAGAAATGCTGCGAGCCAAGTCTTAAATCGACCTACAATTCGACAGCTATCCAATTTGAGAATGAGTTGTTATGGATAACTGACTAGAATGCGTTGTTTGAAATTAAAATAAACGATGTCAGTTGGAATCCCAAAGCACTTGCCCAATGGTCCAGAACCAAAAGCAGTTGGTGAACAGAAGATCTATACAGTGAGAAAACCAAATCGGTCACCGAATACTCCCCCCAGAGATTGACCAAAACATTAAGTATCAAAGATTCAATAACCTTACAGGCTACATATGTCCGTGCATTAGGTCTACAGTTTCAGTGATCCTAAGGGAATCCCTTCTTCTAAATAGTGATAACGTGGGCCTGCTTCCACATGTTCAGCAACTTTCACTGTACGAAACAAAGCGAGAAAAGCCTAGATAAAGGAAAACTTATTTCCGAAGAGAGGGGTGCGGAGCAGAAACGCAGACACACGATCCGGTCAACTGGATTTACTTGGCTTCAACTTGATAAGTGTGATCTCATCCGAAAACTGATTGAAAGCCACCTCACAACAAGAAATGTGAGGCCTGAGAGTCTGGGAACGTGTTGCCACCAACACACCATCATCGGAAATGAAGTTCGATGCAAAAATTCGCCCAAAACAGTAGCCTTGGTTTCACTATCAGTAATGAAATCATTATTAACCCTAAGCGGGGGCAAAGATCGCGAAAGTGCGTTCTTCCTGTGGTACAGCTCAATTCCTGAGCACAGCCAATTCCTTATCTCTGTTGCAATTTTTCATAGCATGGCAGTATTACTTACGCGCCAGACTGTACGATGTACGTATAGAATGGCTGTCGGCAGTGATTATGTTTAAGGAGCTTCCAAAAATTAAGTTTACGTTGACGTAGTTTAAGTATACAAGGGGGACGGGGTTCCATCTACACCGTGGACGAAGATGTACTGTTTGACTACGGGGCAATATGTTCCTGAATAATCCGAAGAAAACAGGACCACGTATTTTCGATTCCAAGTGGACTAGAGCAAGAGAAGCCTTCAATTCACTACAATAAATTCTGCATTTAAAAATCGGAATTTTTGTGAGGAGACTTTTGATGTTGGAGAAACGTCATTAGGAGTATAGCCAACAACGCCATTCTATCTTTGATCTCGCCATCATCAGCCTGATGAGTTGGGCGCATCAGTCATCGGGAGAGCGATGCATCAGTTCCGACACGATATACTGGGTGGGAGCCTTAATATCGTCTTCCTTTATGCCTTTTGTATGGGCATAAAAGAAAAATTAGGAACCGAGTTCCCTTTTCTTTGCAAACGAGTCTATTGCTTTTTTGATCGCTTTCGCAACGACCTACGCATTATTTTCTTTTTTTTCCCTCGTTTTTTTTTTCCAGCTCTTTTTGAAGAGGCGGGTTTTTAGAAGAGTCACCTATAGTCATTACTCGTTTCTAATGTCTCACATTGCTTTGAGCAACATCAAGCCACACCAGCAACCACGGCAACGCGCGACAATCGACGATAAAATCGTGCCTCGCAACACATTCTCGCTCTCTCTCTCTCTCTCTCTCTCCTTTCGCGCGAGCGCTCGTCGTGGAACCCACTCGGCACCAACAATATTTTGTCCAACGAATCCCCAAGCAGTCAAGCTGATTTGCATACCGTAATCATGTGATTACTGGAGGAGCCTCAAGCCAATAACACTGGGAGGCACTGACTTCAGCCCGGCTACCTACCTTATTCTAATAATGTGAAAGACTTTTCCCTTCACCATTCTCACTCCCGAATGAAAATTGAGTTGCCTCAGCTTCGGTGGTACCTAAGTGGAAGTGACAGAATAGCACCATCTAAGCGTTAAGCAACGCTTGCTGCAGAGGATCGCTAAAGATCAAACAAATTTTCGGTTTCAAAGTCATCAACAGCTTCCATTCGTTAAGGAGATGGAATCGAATGGATTTATTTGATTTCCTTAACGTTCTTTCTCCATTTTAGGTTTTTTTTTTTTACTGGAGCGCGATACAAAGCAGAGCTAAGGAACTTCTTGTCCTGTAAAACCCGATTTTTCGGCTAAGTAACTTAGGTTAGGTTCGGTTAGGTTAGAAGAAGTTGTATTCACTGAAAAGCGCTCAAACTTCAGAAAAACTTGCTAATTTTCAGTGGATACTAGCTGTCATCATGTTTATCAGTTTTATCACGCTGAAGACACTGAGTCCTACTTCGCCACATATCAACAAATCTACAAACGATGAACGACCACTTTTTGAATTTTTCGCTGATTCACATTGGACCTTTGCTCCAAATTCTTGGTTGCAGATGCTTGTTGTTGTTGGTTCTGCTCTTCCTCCGTGTTGGTTTGTCCAACTTGTCCAACTTGTCCAACTCGTTGAAATTGTCCAAATTATTTCGCCAGAACTTTCTGATCAACTTCATTCTCAACGGGCAGCTTTTCTACCTTCTGCTGTAACCAACACAGAAGAAGAGCAGAACAAGCAACAACAAACGTCTTCAACCCAGAATTCGGAGCAAAGACCCACTGTGAATCAGCCAAAAAAATCAAAAAGTAATCGTTAATCGGTTGTATATTTGTAGATATGTGGTGAAGTACGACTCAGTGTCTTCAGCTTGATGGAGATGGCATGCCAGTGTCCACCGAAAATTAGCAACTCTCTCTAAAGTTTGAAACGTGTCCTTTTGGTTGTGCGTTTTTCTTGGCCTGTAGTTGGTGTCCGTTTCAGTCCGTCCGTCGGTATACGCAATAACTTTTGCACCATTGCCCGATCCATGTCAAGATTTCACGATCGTTTTGCGCCCAGTTTGTATATTTGCTTCATCTGGTAATAAAATTGAATAAAGGGGTCATGGTTTCTTGGCTCTACTGCGACATTGATCATACCTAACTTACAGTCGGAAAGGTAAATAAATAAAAAAATTAAGGTGCATTAGAAGACTTGACACGTGAAACATCACCTAAAGGGTCGTCCACATGTTACGTCATACTCTGGAGGGTAGGTGGGTGGGTGTTTGATTTATCGTGACACTTGTGATACAGGGGTGGGAGGTGTTTACAGAATTTGACGTCACAGTCGTGCATCACATTGTGGGTGTGCACATCACCTTAATTTTTTGGCGTATTATTTAAGAAAACAATAAATAGTTCAGATGCAATTCCACTTATGCACATAGGAAAACTCCAAGCTTTAAACCCGTGGAGTCTGAAGAGATTAGAAAAAAATACAATAAATTTAAGTATATGCAAATGTAAAGTACTTTGAAAATACTTCATGGGAAGGCGAGGGTGCTTGCAGAAGCGTGACGTAATTATTGAGGGAGGGTGTTTAAATTGTGTGACAAAGGGGTAGGTGGATGGTTCAAAATAGGCCATAAAGCATGACGTAATATATAGACGACCCCTAAAAACCACGTAAGCTACATTGTTTGGAGAGAAATTCAACCAGCGCATACCCGAACCGTGTGTGTATTTACATATTGTTTAATGACACTCGGTAGGAAGCGGAACGAGGGGCCTTCTTTCTTCCCTGTCTTTCCTATATAATAATATAGCAACTTATTATCCGAATTATTGTCACATTTTCACATCAATTCTATACCCAATTCACGGATTTGTCTTCGTAAGTCAATAAAACAAATGGGTTTAGTGGTCATTGACTCACAAATAGCGCAAAAGCAATAGTTTTTAATTAGCAATTTTGAACCTCTTTTAGAAAAAACTATGCGCAGGGAAATTTTAATCATGCATTTCTTTGCAAATTACTTAAGGGGTTGACGTCTAAAAGAACCACTAAAATCAATCTTATTACTTTATCCTGAAAGACAAATTTATCCAGTGCTCCAACTTTCTGATTCTTTACGATTCTTTTAAATGTCGAAAGCATTCAGGAAGAAAATTAACTTAGTTCTGGAAATAAGAGTTAAATGAAGAATTAAAAAATGTTGGGATTTAGTCCGGAGGAAATTTGAGTGAACCTTGCACGGAGGGGTGTAAAGCATTTTATTGCTGGAACTTAACTGAAAAGGGGGTGGACTTGAAGATTCGGTAGGGTGCCAAGCTAAAAACCTTGGGCATTAAAGATGGCGGACCAAAAACCAAGAATGTTCTTAACTCAATTTTTGCTATTTTGGCCTATTAAGCAAGAACTGTTGGTGGTACAGACAAATGATTGAGATAAAAGTTGTTTGCTATAATGTATTCTATAATGTATTCTATAATGTATGTCCTATTACTTTTTTTTCTTATCTCCGGACAGCAGCCGGACAGGTTTTTACAAGTCGTTCGGAATTATGCGAGTTAAAGTTATTGAAGTATTCAGTAAATGAATTTAAAACTGTTCATGAAAGAAGTCACTGTCAGTCTCATTGTGACCGACAACCTATCTTTTTTTTATCAAGTCATTTTAATTAGGTGAGAATTATACGTTCTATTTTTTTACCATGGGTTTGTCATTGCTGTAAATTCTCGTCTAGATTTTGCGTTTAGCAAGGCACACCATAAGTCTACCGCAAATTCGATTATAACAAATATGAACTTTTTTAAAGCTGGTTTCTGCGCGTGAGCGCCATTGTGAGGGTAGGTGGGGGTGGGGTGGACGGTTTACCGTCGGCGAGTCGTTGAAATGTCGTTCGGTAGCACCTACAACGTTAAGAGTGCTACCGAACGTAATGGGTAGCATCTTTTACGTTGGCGTGTCATTGGGTAGCTCCTTTTACAATGTAGTGTCATTAGTTAGCACGTTTTACTATGGAGAGTCATTAGTTAGCACCTTTTACGATGGAGTGTCATTCGGTAGCACCTTGAAATGTGATCTGTCATTTAATTCACGCGTGGTTTTAATTTTGTTATTTTTAAATGAAGTGCAGATTGTCACTGCATAATCGCAGAATACACGGGTCATGTCAATTTCATCTCCTAGAAGTGATTAACGGGATAAATTACTGCTTATGATGATGTGTACAAGAAGCATAGATGTCCTCGTTAGTGTTATGAAATCACCTGTTATATACGAATGTCCTAGTAACAGATGGCTGCTTTTATATGCCGTTCATTTTGGGTCACGCTAGCTAATATTTATGAAAGATTTACATTCCTTTTATCATGTACTATCAACTGTAGCCAAATCAAATACTCATGTGTATTAATTACAATACCATTTTACCAGGTGTAAATATTTATGTGGTCAAAGTATAGCGTGTTATTAATATCTAAATTTGATGTACACGAGCCGGACGATGCTTGCAAAATCGAATTTGTATTGTGACAATAGAGCATTGACATTTGCCGCCATATTGGCACCAGTATGGGATTTGGAGGGCATAACTACAAGGTGCACTACATAAAAATGGAGGGAAAAACAACGGGAGAGCGGATTTCTTAGGCTTAAAATAACGTTGTTTTCTCCAACAACAAAAATCGCGCGTTTTAGGTCTAAGAAATCACTCTTCACAGCATTGGCTTTAGTACGACACCCCTCTGTTTCTCTCTGCAGTGCCCCTTGCAGCTAACCCATTAAGGCGCCATCATAGAGTTATACACAATAATACTACGTCATGTCACTGCTGTATAGAATGCGGGGATATGTAGGAGGGGGGGGGGGGAAGGGGGTTGGGGGAGAAGAAAAAAACTGTAAAGAAGGTGGCTGGGGTTAAAGATGTGCCAAGGTTTGAAATGGACTCTTGTTCATTGACCCAACCAACTTGGTTCTCAATGTCTCCCTCGTTTGTCGTTGCAGGTGTCGTGGATTCGCCGGAGGGATTTCCACATTATCACTGTGGGTCGGTACACGTACTCGAGCGACCAGCGTTTCCAGATGATCCACATGGACGAATCGGACGACTGGACCTTGCAAATCAAATTCGCCCAGAAGCGCGATGCTGGCCAGTACGAGTGCCAGGTCAGCTCTGACCCTCCCATCAGCCTCTTCGTCACGCTCAACGTTGTGGGTAAGTTGGATTCTGCGTTTCCTCACTTCCCTACTCCTTCTCCCGCTCACTTTCTGTCGGCATCACTCACACTTGACGGCTGATCCAACAGAGCTGCAGGAGAAGAAGAAGAAGAGAAAGCAAAATGGACTTTATACACGAGACTAAACTTCAATTTACTTTTCATTTTTGGGTATGTGTGTTGATTTAGGCGTGTATTGGTTAGGCAGGGAAGATGGCACGCAAATTTAGTTACAGTTTGAAGTTAGTCAAACAACATTTCGGTTTCAATTAAACAGTAAAGCAGTTGGTAAAAGCTTTGTTTAAAAAAAAAATTTGAACAAATTTGTCACTGCTTATTCATTTTTAGAGTTTGAGATTTGCATCGATTTCAAGACTTCCAATGCAACGATTCTTAAAAAAATGCGGTAACTTACAATGAGCTCCGTTATGCTAGATGCACCATGCACGCCAGAGTCATGTAAGACATTAGAGTCGCTAGTTTGAGGAAGAAACTGCTCAGACTGTCACGGAAGTCTACACAGATAAAAGATTGCGAAGGCTTCCCACAACGAAACAAATTTAAGCATTCCTCGAATTAATCATAGTTATGTATTTACCAATTATATAGTCATAAAAAACAAATTCTGCTATGAAATACATATTGAAATATTTATCGAGGCAATATTTTATTCAGAGGTGTGCGTCTTAACAGTTGAGTGAGATGTTGCATCCATCCCACTACACAGTTATTGACTCCGTGTGTGAAAGATAGGTTTGACAGCGGTGAGCTCATCCTTGTTGTCCACTATTTTACTAGGACGGAAAGCCAATGGTTAGATGAATACAGATGCAAACCTTTTGGACTTACATGTCCATCTGTCTGAGCGGGAAATCGAACCCACAACCTTTGAAACCAAAGGCCGAGGGCCTACAGCTGAGCCATACTGAGACGGCCTTGACACGTGTCAGTATGGCTCAGCGGTAGGACCCTCGGCCTCTGGTTTCAAGGGTAGTGGGTTCGATTCCCCGCTCAGGCAACGTAAGCAGGTTTGCATCTGTATTGATTTCCATGATTTTACTGACATTTTTACAATGGATGTCTCCTGCTAAGCACAGTGCAACTACTGGAACTGTAATTCTCAGCTTTTTGTGAGTCCGTGCTGCAGACCGTTCTCTTAAGCTTGGGAATAGCATACCAACACAGTAACATCCCGTGCCATACTTTGTTCCTTGCTAACAATCGTAAATAAATAATCACTCAGAGAAATAAATTCAGTGGGACCAACTTCCGGAGGACGAACTTCCGGTCTTAAGTCTTTCACTTATTTAAAGGCCTTTAACTTTGTTTAGTCACTTTTTAAATTCCCCAAAGTATTTTTTTTACTCACAACATCCTCTACGATGTAAACTCGAGTCTGAATTGACTTTGAACATCCATGGAAACTTTCATGCAAACATGCATGAAGTCAGTGGGACTTAAAGAGTACGACATCTTCATATTCCAGTTCTAGAAATTATAATTAAAAAAGAAATTAAAATTACAAAATAGCCAGAGGTTTAGTGAATTTACCGACACCAGAGTTGGTTGATAACACGAAATAGCATGGGATAAGCCTTCTTACAAAGAATATCTCCAAATTTCCAGCCAATCTACGTAATAAAAGCCGTAACACGGAACTAGAAGAGCCGGAATTAAAAGAGGAGGAAGTGACGTGAAGGGTATTGTTGTCGATGCCCTGCAACAAGTTCTTTTGCAAGGTGACAGTGAATAAGGCCGAGAATAGTCATTTTTTGCACGGTAGCAAAGAAAAAGGGCGAGCGTTCGGCAGGATGAACAGTATAGTCGATGCCGTGTAACAATCTTTAACAAATTAAATATTACGTCACATTATTTTGTTATACGTTTTAAAACTGGTGTATTTCATCAAATCAGTGTAGGCTATAATGGTTAGGGCGTTACCCTACTAACCTGAAGGGTGTGAGTTCGAATCCCGTCCAAGAATAATTAAATAAAAAAAATTATTAATTTAAGAAAGGTGATAGGCCTACCTAATATTAGGCAAGTATAATTTAAGCGTTAATGGTATACATCACCTTCGTTTGTCTCTCTAAGGTTATTGAATTTACGTTTTCAAATAAGTAATTTTCATTTTGCTCAAACAAGAAAAAAAGAAAAATCTTCCCCAGGAACACTATCCTCCTACCTGGTGAAATTCAGGCAAAAAAAAAAAAAAGAAACCCTGATAAAACGGCTTTTCTATGGTTCGCTGCAAACAGCAGCAGATATGAAAAAAAAAAGCTCAAATTAAGGGAAAATGAGTTAATTCAGACGTTGCTGTCCTTCAATGCCTTTGGATACAAGGTCTGAGTAAAGCGGCTGCTCTTCTTATGTGGTCTAAGGTTACAAAAATATTGATTACGTATTCAAATAAGTTACTTTTATTTTTGCTTTTCTATGCTCCTCTACAAACAGCACTGGTTGTGCAAAAAAAAAAAACTCAAAGTAAGGGAAAGTGAGCTAATTCAGATGTTGCTGTTCTTTGATGCCCTGGGATACAAGGACTGAGTAAAAGCAGCTGCTCTCTTGCTGTCGACGTGACATTAAGCCTCAATCCCCCCCCCCTATCTCTCGGGAACCTAGGGGGTTAAAAATTTTTCTCCAGTGAAAATGTCGACCTTGGCTGTTGAAATTCGGCCAAGGAAACTGATCTCACTAACTAAACGGCCTTTTCTATGCTTTTCTACACTTTTCTGCAAACAGCACTGGCAGTGCAAAGAATAGTCAAATTAACGGAAAACGAGTTAATTAAAGTGGGCGTGGCCTATCGTGAGTTCGCTGCAGAACGAACACAGATAATCGATTGTACGTTTTTGGTAGCAGAGTGCCTTGTTGATATCCAAAATGTTTACAAAACCAATGGCGGCCGTCGATTAAAGCCGCTCCCTCCCGGAAGACGTAGCCGATCATAAAATACTTCCAGGACTCAAGATACGCCGCGCACACAATAAGACAGTGCTGTCCTGAGATGCCCTGGGATACAAGGACTGCATACAGTAAAAGCGGCTTTTCTCCTGAACCTATTGTGTTAAAAATTGTTCAACATTGATACTAACTACCCTGCTTGGTCAAATTCGGGCAAGGAAACTGACGTCACCTTACAAAACGGCTCTTCCATACGTTTCTATAAGCAGCACTGCGGTGCAAAAGGAGTCAAATTAGTATAAATTAAGAGTTCATGTTCTACCTTCGTAGTATGTGATCTAAGGTTATAACAATATTGAATTTACGTTTTCAATAAGAAGTCATTTTTTATTATTCAGACATGCTGTCCTGGGATGCGCTGGGATACAATACGCAATGAGTAATTTCGTGGGACCAAGCTAAACCTGAGTAAATTTGACCAAGCTCTGCAAGCTAACTGTTGATTTAGGAAATAGTGACCTGAGATGCCCGGAGATACAAAATGTTCTGGATACGTAATGCCTTGGGATGCATAAGGATGGAAGGATTGAGGCTTAATGGCGCATCGACAACCTCATTGGTCATTAGCGCCAACCTCAGTCACAGTGCAGTGGTTCGGGTTCCCACTGCACCACACATTACAAAGATATTATTCAAACCCCTAATCTAAATCTTGTCATACATCTGTATCTCCTGCAAAAATTGAATAACACCGGGCAGGAGGACAGACTTATCGCCCACTTGACGCGCAATGTCCTGCGGAAGATGGAAACGATGATGAACACAATCAAGATGGCGACAATCAACAAGGAAGTGCCGAACCGTAAGTGGCCGTCGACACCAATAACATTCAGGAGGGTCAACCCCCCCGCAAAAGGAAACAGTGAGTAAGTCAAGTGTGACCAATGCGCAAACGGGCCAACACAATCTCTTCACGGCGACTGCGATGACTCGCTGAGTGCCATTCCTCGACAATGCCTTTAACAGCTCTTAATTATTACCGTCCTGTCTGTCGCAGAAGGTTTGCCAAAAAGCGTACAACCTCAGACGCAGAGCTGGAAAGGCGTCTGAGGGAACAAGGCTGAGATCCCTGCCGAGAGGGCCATTCAGCTTGCAGAATCAGCTTGCTCATTTTCACCTATCCCAACATGGCACGGGATCCAGCAGCTTGGGATGCATAATTCCATGGAAACCAGCTAGAGCGGCGGAATTTTACGGCGGGTAACTCTGGTATTACTATAATTTGAAAAAAAAAAAAACTGGATTAAACTGGCAGAGGGACAAACTGTTTCATTATAATGCTAACAAACTGGATCAGATTTTCGATAAAAGAGACCCCGTTAGTAGAAATATGGAGGACCCGTCCTTTCCCGTAAAAAAAAATATAAGATGCGTACCCAGTCTCTTCCAGGCAGTTGTCGTCATGGACAGCCCTTTAGGCAGATCAGAGAAACTTACGAGTGGAAATAGCCATTCGATTAAGCTTGGTGACTCGCACACCCATGCTTTGAGAAATAGCTCACACAAGAGATCGGTCACATACAATATGATGACAATTGATCATATCTCTTGACAATGTCTACTGCTGGATACTTCATCGCTTTTGTAGAAATCGGTGACCTCTGAATTGGTACGGTAAGGAAGATTGTGATCTGCGTCTTATTGCACTATGACTAAGGTTGGTGCTAATGACCTAGCTGTCGATGCGCCATTAAAACCAAAATCCTCCCTCCTCCTACTCCATGCTAGTTTTTTTCCTTCGTTACAGGCACGGAATGTGACACATGCGAACAGTTGTGCTATGTATTTTAAAATGCCGTACCAAGGCCTAGGCATTTGTCAGTTTATTTTTGTTACTTTGGTTATCAATTTACGAGTGAAATATGGCGTTCCTGCGAATCAAGTTGTATTTTGTACTTCCATGCACAAGAACTATTTCCGAATTTCCTGAAAGAGGCTACTGAGTTGGTCAATTCGAGCTGTCAACGTGCAATTGGTTGACACTGCAAAAAAAAAAAGTAGAATTCCATCGTTGAGATTTTGAAAAGCTTAGTCCATCTAAGGTGGGTGTGGTCAAGTACTGCATCGTTGCCAAGCCTTCTTTCATCTTCTATTCCTTTAGAATCCAGTTTCGCGTTTCTTTCAGACCGAGAATTGGCTTTCCACTTTCCAAACCTAGCCGTCTGGCTCCTTTCCTTTAAAATTTCTTTCACAATACTGTTCCTTTATAATGCCACGCCATGCTTCGTCCATCTTCGATTCTTCTTCCGGATTGTTCCCCCACCCCACGTCCCCCTCTGCTTTTTTTAATATTCTTTGCACAAACCGACGACGAGGACACTTTTGTGGAAAATCCAGCTGTAGGTTGCTTGGTTGGCATTGGTCCCTCTCTCGGTCGTCTTCTTATTCTTCTTCTTCTACTATAAATTCGTCGAGTGACATGACAGCAGTGGTAAACACCCATTAACTCTTCCTTTAGCGTCTGCCCATCATTCTCGCCCCCTACCCCCTCAATCCCCCAAAAGGAAATCACGAAAGACGTGAAAATGCCAAATGGGCAACAATGCGAGGCACGGACAGCAGACCACACTGCGCAGACTGAGGAGGAGGACTTCTTTCCCATTTCCATCCCCCACCTCCTAACAACTCCCCACCCCCACCCCACTCTCCGTGTTTCCAATCCCAACTCTTCCCTCACAACCACGGCTTTAACTTTACCCACCCAACCCCGAAACCCCCTCATCCTCGCTCCCATTTGCAGCGACACAGCAGCAAAAGCAGCAGTAAGCAGCAGCGCCGGCGCGCCCTTTTTGTATGCAGTGGCTCTGGTTGGAAGGCATTTGCTGGTTGCCAAGGTAACTTACCGATTTGCGCGGAAATATCATGCTCAAGGACATGAGGTCAGGTTGAGTGCGATAGCGGCTGCACAATCATGTCGTCTGCCAGGGTTTGACGTTAGGCTTCCGCTCGAGGCGAACGCCGACGGCTGAGAGAGACAGAAAGTGTATGTGTGTATGTGTACCCCCGTCCCTATTTCAAAGTCCTCCTCCCCACCCCCTACCCCTCCCTTCCGGGCCACCCAAATTTTAATGACACCATAGGAAATTGTCCGTCACGACGGCCTGAGTTTTGGAAATGTACACGGACAAGAGTACTCGAAAACGTCAGGGCATTGCACTACTCCCACCTCTATTGCACAACCGTGCCACTTACAGGTCAACTTTCGAAATAAAGCGCCATGTCTTTGAACTCATAACTTTTTGACTGTGAACCAAACATGACGTTGTTTAATTGACAGTTTTTTTTATAGAACCTTTTTTTACAGCTAAAAATATTACCTGATTGAGTGACAACTTTTGCAAGAAGTAAAATAACAGTGCCACCAGACTTTTACGAGAATGTTTATACAAGGTGTCCCAAAAGTCCCAATCAAACCTCAGAACTTTTGAAGAGGTTGAAAGAAGATAATGAAACCCTGACAATGTAAATTTGGTTAAAGGATCTATTTTTGCGTACAACTGGCATTTCGCCTGCACCCACCCTCCCCCAACTCAGAAATTTCCAATGGGGGGGGGGGAATTGAGGCTTAATGGCGCGTCGACAGCTTGGTCATTAGCGCCAACCTCAGTCACAGTGCAGTGGTCCGGGTTGCCACTGCACCACACATTACAGAGATATTATTTCCAATGGAATTGGGGGTAAAGGAATACCTCATTTGAAAGGTCTTCAGTAGGCGAGTAAAATGCCGCAATGAGAGCTTCGATACGACGATGAGCCAATCCAAAATGGCGGCCGGTCAAACATTACGCTTTTCCTCTGTTTCCCTATGTGTTCCTCAGGCTAAACACATCGTAAAGAGACGTAGGTGGCAGCAAAATTCTTCGTTCAGTTTGGGTGGATAACACCCACAACGTCTTTTGCAGTTTGACGTCCAGAGTGTGGGCCTCAATACGCATCCCCCCCCCCCCTCCCCGCAGAGGAAAATCCTAACGTTTGACAGGCCGCCAGTTTGGATGGGCTCATCGTATTAAAGCTCTCATTGCGGCACTTTACTCGCCTAATGAAGAACTTTCAAATAAGGTATTCCTTTACCCTACATTCCATTGGAAATTTCTGAGTTGGCGGGGGGGGGGGGTGCAGGCGAAATGCCATTTGTACACAAAAGTAGATCCTTTAACCAAACCTACATTGCCAGGGTTGCATTATCTTTTTTCAACATCTTCTAAAGTTATGAGGCTGGACTGGGACTTTTGGGACACCCTGTATTTCATTCGAAATCTAGGCCTTGTTCACAAAAACATTGATGAAAACACTAATAAAACGAGCTCAAGCTCAGACACAGGCAAGAACACCCGCTATTTTGCGAAGTCCAAAATGGCAGGTGTTTTTGCCTGTGTTTATTACTGTTTTCATCAATGTTTTTTCTGAACATGGCCAAGATTTCGAACGTAATATAAAAATTCTCGTGCTTTTAATGTCATTGTAGGGCTTCGGCAGTCAGGTGGCATTTTTATTTTACTTTTCGCATCACCCACAAAGTAACGATTTGCAACTTTTTCCTAGCTTTCAACGACCCGCGTTGGTTGAGAAGAAACTAACGAACTGGCGTAAAACAGAGAAAATCGGACAAACGAATGGAGTAAAAAGATTTCATAGTTTTAGGAGGAGACATGATGTACCTTCTTTTACTTCCAATCTCCAAGTTCCCATGCGATAAAGTTAGCTCCATGTGATTTTATTATTCGATTTTCGATTTATATCGCCGCAGAGAATAGCGTTAAATTGAACTCTTCAGTTGTTTATCCCACCTATTTAAACTTTAAAAGCTACGAGCTTGTGAAAATTCACTGGTATGTTGGCGAGTTAAATAGGCTACAACCTTTACATTGCCACAAGCCCTAAATCTCCACTCGCAGCAACAATAAATAGAAAAAAAAATTGTTAAAAATTATGGTTAAAACATAAAAACCTAGACTGCAACTGAAGCTACATTAAAAGTAATGTTGTAACGTAGTGAGTCTGTTGTTATAAAGAATATTATTGAGCTACTTTCTTGGCGCAGCCATCTTTGATGGATGTCACCAGTGTGTGATGTAACAGTGTTGACATCATCAACAAGATGACTGCACCATGAAGTTAGCTGATAGGTCCAGTTCGTGATAATAGACAAACGTGTAACACTATTGTCGAATTTGTAGAGTAAATTACATAGTGTGTCTAGTAGTGGTTATTTAGAATGTCTTCCGCGAAACATTGCGCATCAATTACGCGATAAGTCTGCCCTCCTGTCCGGAGTTTCTCAATTTTTGCAGGCGGTACAGATCTATGATAAGATCTAGATTTGGGGTTGGGTATTAAATATCTCTGTAATGTGTGGTGCAGTGGCAACCCGGACCACTGCACTGTGACTGAGGTTGGCGCTAATGACCTAGCTATCGACACGCCATTAAGCCTCAATCCCCCCGTCTTTATAATGTAAGTTTAATCTATTAACGAAATTGAGGAAGTCGAAGGCTTTCTCTCAATGCATTAAAACAGTAATCCATTAATCACCATGAAGTCAACTAATAGCGCCAATTCATCACAATTGTGACTGAGGTTGGCGCTAATGACTAAGCTGTCGACGCGCCATTAAGACTCAATCCCCCCCCCCTCATCACAATAGACAAACGTGTAACACTAATGTCGAATTTTAAACTAAAGGACATAGTGTATCTAAAAGTGGTACTTGTCGAATTTGTGATGAAACTATTAACGAAGTCGGGAAAAATAAATGGCTTTCTCTCAATCCACTAAAACACTAATCCATCATTGTTAGCAAAGCATTACTTTTTATTATTTCACCTGTCCGAGAGTGGGGAGTGGATAGTAATTGAAAAATCTTAAAAAGTTATCAACTTAACTAAAACTCGAAGTATGCATTACCAACGATAACTGTGACAGCATAATCATGAAATTGAGAATGACTAGGGCACTCAATGGAGTTTCTGTTGTTCTACAACACATCTTGATTGTGAGGAACCGCTTATTTGAAATAAGCACGCACAAATGTGGAAACTGTTTTCCACTAGTTCTTTCTAAAATGATTTTTGGTGATTGCCTTTTTCACGTACATTTAATAATACGAAAGCTTAGTACTTTAAAACTTACTGAATTCAAACGAACCAACATGGACATGTCTGAACCATTGCCGTGTCTGGTTACTGTACACAAATGCACAGTAACCCCACTTCTGTGCAGGAAAGAGCTATTAGGTCCATGCAGTGTTTTTGTACATGCATGGTTTTACACGATTAGCCAAAAACTTCCTGCATAAAGTAGTGATCGTTATTTATCATTTACTGGAGAGGTGTGGCGAAGGAATAAAAAAATCCTTCCAAAATCCTTCCAAAATCCTTCCGAAATGTGCCTCAACATTTTCGAGGCCCCCTTCAGACCCTTCAGAAATCTTGACGCTTCCCCGATCCACTCAAGGACAACGAAGAATCGCCCCCCTCCCACATTTACATAAACTTACTACTTTCCAACGTGTCCTGGTGATAAATCGTGATGAAATATTTTCTCGATTTTCACAACCATTTTTTTTAAGTCTGTAGTAGCGTCTGCAGTACAAACTTGTCAGCGTAAAAATAAAAAAATAAATAGCGTCAGCGTTTCATCAAATTTTGTGGTGCACATCGTCAGACGTCGACCTAAAAAGACTACTACACACACGAGCATTTCTACAATTAAAGGATAGGCCTACGTGATCCCATCACAGCGAAACTCTAAATTTGGGATGGAGTGCAGATGAAAGGAGGAAATTATGGTAAATAGGGTGGAGATCAGGAAGGGTGGGGATGGGGCCATATAAAGTGGAGTGGTAAGGGGGGGGGGTAAATGGTAAAAAAAAACACAAGGGGAAGGCGAAAAAGGTACAGAGGAAAGGATTGGTTGGAGGAGATAAGTTCTATAAAGTTGATTTGAAGAAGGTAAAAGTATTTTACAAATAACTGTACCACCATACGTCCTTCATCCTGATTCGTAATAGCGATGACTAATGACCCCAATTTCCTCAATTCAGTGTCGAGAAGATGAATGACACAATGAAAGAGTAGTAAAATTGACGATGAGGAACCAAGACTAGCACGAAAGATAAGCTCTATCTATCCCCAAATCCCAAAACTACAATAGATCTAAACTCGCCAGGAATGAATTTCTCGACGTATCAGATCTGCTTATGCTGCTTCGAAAGGGGAGGGGGGGGGGGCCAGAATTGAGGCTTTATGATCATTAGATCATTAGCGCCAACTTCAGTCACAGTGCAGTGGTCAGCTTTCCAACTGCACCATACATTACTGAGATGTTAAACAAACCCCAAATGTATAACAGAATTAGGGAAGGGAATACAAAATAAGGGTGAATCTTTGGGTTTAAAACTGGCACCATGTGTTAATGTTGGGAAATGTCCCCATAATCATGAACTGTAGTTCATTCTATGTAGTTCGTTATCTGAATTATTGGAACACAAGCGTACTCTCTCTAAGTCTCAGATTTGTTAAAGAATATGCCTAAGAAAATTTTATCAACAGGCAGAATAGTGACGTTCCCGTGACCTGACTGTAATTGGAACAAAGGAAAAATATATCAATTGGTGTAGTAGTGACGCCCCAAGACCTGAATTGTAACTGAATAGTAGGGAAACGTGTTGGTAGGGAGAGTAGTTTAATAATATAATAATAAGCAAATTTATTGGCGAAAGTCGGCAAAAGGAATAAAACAGGAAGGGATGCGTTAAACATCCACTAACACCTGCCCCCAAAAGGAAAGAAACAAAAACATATACGAGCTATGCACAGTGCGCAGGATCATACGGATACAAAAATTATACAATAAAAAAATATATAAACAATAAAAATATTAAAACATCTAAAAACATCTAAGAAATTTGGTAAAATTAACCTTTTTCAGCCCGGCTCTAAAGTTTTTAAGACTCGACGATCCCACTAGCTCGGATGGCAAGTCATTCCATGGTCTGACGACGCGATTAGAAAAGAAATATTTTGTGCAGTCACGTCTCACCTCCCCAACAGTTAACTTCAAATAGTGAACCCTAGTGTGGCAGTTTCCTCTGACCGAAAACAACTTGTTTGCATCGAAGTCGACAAAACCACGCAGGATTGCTAAAGTCAGGCAAAGGTCCGCTTTGAGACGTCTCAGTTCAAGCAATTCAAGACCCAGAATGGTCAGACGCTATTTGTAAGGCAAAAATTTGAGACCAGGGAGACGCTTGGTAAAAGATCGCGGAACAGATTCCGACAAAGTAGGGTGAGTAGTTAGTAGGGAGTGTAGCTGCATCCTTGCAACATGTCTGTAATCTATATAACTCAGATCGTAATGTTTGTTTGTTTGTATGTCTGTCAAACGGAATTGTCTGTATCAGTAATGATTCGAACGGTGTTTTCAACAAAGAGGCACAGTACTGATGATATCATGTTTTTTTTTCCCAGTCACAATATTTTCATGCAAACGAGATCTGTAGGCCTCTATTTCTCTTAACCCTGGCTCTAGCTAAATCTAATCAAAATTTGGGCGACTGCTAACGGGAATTCACAGTATTTCCATGCAAATGGGAAATCATAACAATGCTCTGTAAAACCTATCATTATAGGGGGCTGCCCTAGTTTGAACAAAGGAAAATTATATCAATTGTGAGAGTAGTGACATGTCTACGACCTAAATTGCACGTGGAACATAGGAAAATTATATCGAAAAGGAGAACAATGACTACCCTACGACTTGATTGCAAGTGAAACATAGGAAAACGATACCAGTATGGCGCAGTGACTTCATAAGACCTGCATTATAACTGGAACTAAGGACAATGATATCACTAGGGAGACTAGTGACGTCCCTACTGATCTGTAATCTATATACCTAAGATCGTAATATTTGTTTGTTTGTTTGTGTGAGTGTCCGCAACGTGGGAATCTTGATAATCTTTGTTTGTTAGTTTGGGTCTTTCAAACTGAATTGTCTGTATAAGTAATGAGTCGAACTGTGTTTTCAACAAAGAGGCACAGTACTGATGACGTCATGTTTTTTTTTTCCAGTCACAGTATTGTCATGCAAACGGGATCTAGGCACCTATGTCTCTTAACCTTGGCTCTAACTAAATCTAATGAAAGCTTGGGGGACTGCTTACGGGAAATCACAGTATTTTAATACAAATGGTAATCGCAACAATGCTCTCCAATTTTAGAAATATCAAAGGTCAAATGATTTTAGCGAGCGATAAGTTCAAGTTCAAATTTAATATGAGAGAATACACAAAAGCCCCAACGCTATGCTCTCTCCTCTACCTTAACCTAACCTACTTACAACACTTCAGAAAAACACATAGCCACAGTCAAATTACACCATAACCTGTCCTATTACATTTCCACACTACAGCTCATACCGGCCCAGAAATGCACTGGTGCTCCTCTCACTACTGATGACCCAAATTACAAACCAAGGGGAACAGAGGGCAGCAAGATCAGGAAACAATAGTTCTGAACCTACCAGTTGCCTTACAAAAAACAAGGACATTCCGGATGTTAAGCTAGTCTCTAGAAACACGTGGGGAAACTCCTAGAATTGCACTCAGGGGGTTAACTGCAACCGCACCCTTTTAACAATTTTGCCGCCAACGAACACTGCATCCAGATCCTTGCCTGTACTTGGGACAGGCACAAATTCCTGTTGTCCCACAGGCACGTTTCCTGGGTATGGTATTCGATTCCAGGTTATCTTGGCTTCCACACTTGCGTCAGCTTAAAGACAAGGCTTTGCGGGCGCTTAACATCTTGCGGGTCCTGTTGGGCACTTCATGGGGTGCCGATCGCACTGCCATGTTGCACCTCTACCGAGCCCTTGTCCGCAGCAAACTTGATTATGCGTGTATGGTCTATGGTTCGGCTAGTGACTCGACTCTTCAGATGTTGGACACTGTGCATCACAATGACCTGCGTGTGGCGACTGGGGCATTTCGAACTTCTCCAGTGGTCAGCCTCTACTCTGAGGCCTCGGAGCCACCTTTGGCCATTCGTCGGCGACAGCTTGCCATTCAGTATGCTGTGCGTTTGCGTGCTGTGCAATCCAGTCATGCTTGGTCCATGGTTTTTGGGCCAGACTTGCGAGTCAGTAGACGCAGGGTGGGTAAGGGTGATTTCCGCGATAGGCTCCAGCAGTCCTGTCAGGAGATAGCCTTTGAAATGCCCTGCGTATTGAGGCTTGGGAGAATGCCAGTTGCCCCTTGGGTTGTCCCAAGTGGTAGTTTCATTTTCGCTCCGGCGTCCCTCCCGAAGGGTTCCACTCTACCAGCAAGGTACTTACAGGAGTTCCGGCGGCTGAGTTCTCAGTACGCCGGTTATCAGCGCCTGTTTACTGATGGGTCGAAGTCAGACGTTGGCGTGGCGTGTGCTTGTGTGTGTAAGGGAGTAACGGTTGCCCATCGCCTTCCATCAGGCTATTCTGTGTTTTCTGCAGAGTTTTTGGCTCTTGGTTTGGTGGTGGAATGGATCCTTGACCTTCAGGGCACGCATTTCATTATCTTTAGTGATTCCATGAGTGCCCTGGAGTCCTTGACGAATTACAATCCTCGGAACCCCTTGACACAACGTGTTCAAGCTTTGCTTTCCCGCTTGCCTGGCCAGCGGAAAACCGTGCTTTTCTGCTGGATCCTGGGCCATGTTGGGATAGCAGGGAATGAACAAGCTGATTCTGCTGCGAAAGGGGCCCTTTCTGGCCCTTTCGGTAGGGATCTCAGCCTTGTTCCCTCAGACACCTTTCCAACTCTGCGTCTGAGGTTACACGCTTTTTGGCAAACCTTGTGGGACAGACAGGACGGTAATAAATTACGGGCCATTAAAGGGACTGTCGAGGAGTGGCACTCGGGGTGTCGCCACAGTCGCCGTGAGGAGGTTGTGTTGGCCCGTTTGCGCATTGGTCACACCCGAATTACTCACTGTTTCGTTTTGCGGGGGGTTGACCCTCCTGAATGTTATTGGTGTCGACGGCCACTTACGGTCCGGTACTTTTGTTGATTGTCACCATCTTGATGGTGTTCGTCGTCGTTTCCATCTTCCGCATGACATTGCGCGTCAGTTGGGCGATAAGTCTGTCCTCCTGTCCGGTGTTTTTCAATGTTTGCAGGAGGTACAGATGTATGACAAGATTTAGATTAGGGATTTGAATAACATCTCTGTAATGTGTGGTGCAGTGGCAACCCGGACCACTGCACTGTGACTTAGGTTGGCGCTAATGACCAAGTTGTCGACACGCCATTAAGCCTCAATCCCCCCCCCCTTTTAACAATGGGAATACATAAGAATGCTCTGCTATTTTTGCAAATTTCGGGGGACTTTCAACAATGGAAATACATCAGAATGGAAAGCTTCCTTCAACAATAGGGCGTGCATTCAAATAAATGTTAGATTCAAAAAGAATATATTTCTTCAAACAACCGTTACTTTTGCTGTCTGTACTTCTTGGAATAATCTTAAAACTAGCAGTATAAGGGGGGGGGGAGCTGTCCTAGTTGGAACAAACTATACAAGCGGATCCGTAGTTCCGTAAATGAAGAAACCCTGGACTTAATAGCGTAGAATTAGCGGGAATCTGAGGTAAAACGGGCAAAAAAACACGGGAATCCAGGATACGTTACGTTTATGGTTCTTGGTATTATACATTATTAATTCATCTATTTAACTCGTTTGTCACGAAGGAATGGCAAGACACTGAGAGCAAATTAAATGTACAAAATATGTGAAAAATATGTAAAGAAACAATAAATTATTCAATACAATAACGTGTGGAAGAATAATTCGCAAACAGAAAGCAAAACATAAAACAAAAATCTAGCACGCCTTGACCATGCAAGAAGGGCACGATAAATTCTTTTAAATTAAAGACTGAATATATATGTTCTTCCTCGATTAATAAAACAGTTACAGTGTTGGGTATGTTCTAATACTATACGAGTCCAATAGGGATTTGTACGAATTAAGTGATGAAGCCAACGACGGCCTCGGACAGTTCGTTCCAAATAAATGACCATAAGCTAAATTTATTTGCGAAAGTGCAGCCTTGTCCATTCGTCCTGCATTAGCGGCATTCTTAATTTTTAGTGTAGCACATCTTAAGGGGGTTCCGTTTAACCTTCAGGTATGGGTCGAGGGATTACGTATTCGTATGCAGGGACGTTGTATCCTTGGAGTGGGGGAGCCAGTGACGCAACTCTACCACATATTTTGGCCAAGTTTGCAATTTAAGTTTCTCCTGCTGTACAGTTATACCACTGTTCAGCTGAAGAATTTTTAATGAAGTAACTCTTTCGCTGCCAAGACGTACTGAAAATGGGATTAACTTTTGTAAAGTTCCAAGGTCGGTAATCGAATTCGATCTCGCATCCTCTTAGCTTCACCTTGGTACTCGGGAAACTTTCTTGAAGCTATTTTCGTCCTCGGACATAGTTTCTTGTGTGTTTGTGTTGGCTTTTCTTGGCCATGAAGAAGTTAGTACCGACTTTTTGTAAAGACGTACAACATTATACTTTTGTTTCTTAATTTCTTGCCTGAGAAATCTCATTTGGTCGTAAGACAGTTTCAGTTTTGTAGTGGAATTGTGGCTGATTCTTGTTGTCTAACCCTTCAACTCTTGACATACGTCCATTTTTTGAAGTCCCGTAGTTTACATAGGTCGGTTCCCAGAGAACCCTCCCCTAGCTCTTTTTAACCTCTTTAACTCTTGACGTACGCGCAGAGGGATATTTTTTGACGTCCCGTAATGTACATAGGTCGGGTCCCGGCGAATCCTCTCCAATCTCTTTTTCATCTCTTCAACTCTTGACGTACGCCCAGAGGGATATTTGCTGAAGTCCCGTTACGTACATAAGCAAGTTCCCTTGGAACCCTCTTCAATCTCTTTGTAACCTCTCAGTCAACTTTTGATGTACGCCCAGAGAGATTTTTTTTGAAGTCCCGTTATGTACGTAGGTCGGTTCCAAGGAACCCTCATGAATCTCCCCTTTCGTCGCTGGCCTTAGGTATATACGTCATGGTATGAAAGGGCTGATAAAAAGAATGTGGCCTCGTGAACTTCCATGTTGATGGTAAAAAAAAAGGCCATTTTTACGAATGACTGTCATCACTGTCATCGACTAGGATCTCTCATCGACAGCAACTGTTAATGTCCTAATTTAATGGCCGTAGCTTTGGGCATTAAACTAAGGGAAATTTTATTGGCGCACGCGAAATGTCATTAATATGGACGAGCATTTTTACGGCAAAGATAATAAACTCGAGATGGTGTTTGTTCGTTGTTTAGCTTCGCATACATTACGCAAACAGAAAAGGAAGAGTCTACGCAAACTGTTTTACCTTTTCTATGTAATAACAAGCGGCTATAGCGACTACCTAGTCGCATCCGGTCTTCTGTACAGACTACCAATAGTGAGGCACACTTCTCTATCACGCATTGCAACAACTATCTCTATTACATAATCTAAAAGCAGTAACCATCAGAATTACCCGTTAAAAATCTGTTAGCTTTCAAGCTTATGTTACATTTTAGGCGTAATTGTCAACATTTAGGCCTAATTTACAACTTTAATTTCGTAAGTAGCAAATAACAAAGATTTGGATTGTATACAGTAAGCCTATTCATTTTTCCAATACGGTATGCCTCCGGGTACACAGTTACAGTGTTACAATGTAATGTGCAACGTGGCCTATATAGATCAGTCGTAGTAGGGAATGAACAGGAGAGACGCTGTCGATAAAGCCAGCAGCGACTCGTAGCAACTTGACGTTGCCATGGTAACGTGATTTTAGACCTAATTTTCATTTTTTAGGCCTAATTTTTTTAACGGCAGTTTTAGTTTCCGTAAGTAGCAGATATGCCTAATGGAGAATTTGATTCGACCGTAAGCCTATTCATTCATGCAACAATGCGACAAGACTCCTTTAAACGAAGCTAAAATGTTTTTGTTTTTACGGCTGCGTTAACACAAATCCTTAGGATTTCAATTCGACGATGAAATGTTATTATTTAATTTAGTTACGTCGAAGAAGTCTATTAGCTATAATGAGGTAACAATGTTTTAATTTGCCATGTTATTTAACTAACTTTTGATGCTGAATATAACGTTGTTAACAGTGGTCGTCTCTATCTGGTACCGTTGCGAAGTTGAAAAAAAGCGACGGACGGACGGACAAAGACGTTCCACAGTTTTCTCAGCCGGTACGGCTGTACAGAAGACTAAAAGCTATGCTAGGAATAAGATTATATTATTTCAGCAAAGTGCAACAAACAATGTGGCAATAACTTGCAGTAATACTTGAAAGGTTGTCACTGTAAGACTATTAACAACTAGTTGGTCTCAGAGAAACATACGCCGGTCTAGTAGGAACCTATGTTACACTGCTGTGTTTGTTGTCGCACTAGCGTTTGTTTTGCCGAGGCTGAGCCCCTTTTCCCTCCTTTTCTCCCATCTTCTCCTTCTTTTTCCCTCCTCATCTTCTTCCCGCTCTTTCCCAACTTATGTGCTGAGGAGCACCTTCATGATCTTAAAAAAATAGCATCCCGGTTATAGGGAACAGAACACAAATTGAGAAAGTGTGACGTCTCACTAACGTTTTAATGGCTTTTACGTGAATGAAGTAAGCCTACTTATTTGCTGGGAAGCGCCTTCATGATGTAAAAATAGCATCCCTTATATTAT
>JAHWFP010138632.1:0-11796 GCA_023313725.1 Lithobius niger
ACACACAGGGAAATGATTTCATGGGAGATATACCATGGGGAATGTAAAAAAGGTTTGGGATAAGATAGAAAGCCTGAAAGTACGGATCCCATTAGCCGGCGTGTTTCTACATATTTTTTTTTCCGGTCGAAAAGGAGGTGAATTAAATGCCGGTAAGGGTTTAAAATTGTGAATTAGGAAGAAGAGGGGTTAGATTGTAGCCCCAAGCAGTAATGGCGAGCCTTAGCTCTGCAAGGGGAGCATGGAATATCAGTAGTGGGTGATGAGGAAATTGGGATCATATTCGGGAGCAGGGGGAGGGAGTGTGGTGCGTTGTCGAACTGCCATAAGGAGTATGCCTGCAAGTCATGGGAGATGGTGGTGGCGGTAATGGAGTCCCATGCTTTAGAGATATGGGATTGCCCAAGGTCTAGAATAGCAGGTGGAATGGTTACGGATTTGGTGATACCTTTGTCAAGGTATATTACAGGACGACATGGGAGATTCGTTTTGAGTCTCGGATCCAGTGGAGCGTAGGTGCGAGCTGGGTGTAAGAAGTTGGAGAAGCGTTGGTAGCATGGGGCACACTTGTGTAGATTGTCGATTGGGTGGAGGACCCAAGAAGAAGACGAAGAGGAGGAGGATGTAGGGGTGGTAGCTTTGTTGCGTAGTGCATCAGCTAATAAGTTGTCCGTGAGCTGTTTCAATTGACAGGAATTTTCAGCTTTTAGTTTTATGTTTTCGTTTGTGAGTTATGAGATCAGGGAGTGTTGTTGCAAAATGACGTCTTGGAGGCTGAGGAGGTATGGCTTGACCTTTTTTGTGTTATGCTTGAAAGGTTGAGAAAAATTTTGTCGTGGTCGACTTCGATTAGTTCCTCGTGGTTGAGACCATACAAAGGTGCGGCCTGTTTTTTAGGAGGTGTGACAAGGCTAATTTGTGATGTTGTGGGTCCTTTAGGAGAGGGAGACACAACGCAGAGAGTGGGTTCGTAAACGGGTGTGTCATCTCCGACGTTGTCGGAGTGATGACCCGGAGAAAGGGGAGTAGCCGGAATTACAGTAGAGGCACTCAGTGGAAAGTCGAGAGCCGGAATGAGATTCCGTGATTGGGGAGGAAGGAGTTTCTTCAAAAATGATAGGTTCATCTTCGTTAGTCGGGGGGCGACCGGGCCCAGACTGGGGGACTGCAAGGTGGCGTTGCTTGTTGGGGTGTCAGAGGAACCTGTGCAAAGCCAGGACTGTTGTGATAAGGGAGTGGAAAGTTCGTCGTTGTTGCCTGGGGTGGCTGGAATTGCGACAGTGGTTGAGGCCGGGGATTGAGTGGCTGAAGCTGGGTTAGACCTGATTCTTTTGAGTGCGTCTTTGTGGAAGTTTTCTTGTCTCTTCCTGTTGGCATACAGGAGGTGACGGTGGGCTATTTCCTGCCAATCTTTAAGAGGAATGGTTACGTAGATGGCACATGGATGAACAAAGTAGTCGCACTTGCGATTATACTGGCACACGCGATGAGGGTCGATCCTCTGTGGGTTGAAAAGACCCGGACAGTAGCACTTGCCCGGGTCATCGATTGTGGGAATGCGGCCGAAAGTAAATGTCTGGGATATCCTCGAACGTTTTCGGTTTTTTCGCTTTTACCATGGTGAAAAGCTAGGAGAAGAACAGGCAGGGTGTTCCGAGAGAATGACGTGGGACGTGCGGGACGCTACACAGTGTTGGGGAGCAATGTTCCGGAGGTGGGAGGCGGGAAAAACTCCGGAAGCGAGAGGCGGATGTGAAAGGAAGGTGGCGCGCCTGGTGGAGGACTCTTGAATGAGAGCCACGCGGCCTTGAGAAGACGGGCGGCATCGGAGTTGGATACGTGTTCTTGCTTCCCGAGGCGGCAAGGGGACCAGAGACCAGAACGAGGATGCAAATGGGATTGACGGTCATGGAAAAGGGGGAAGGCGGGGAACGGCCATGCAGCGCTCGCTGAAGCGGGAAGCGGAAAGCTGGCTTTCAGAACTCGTGCAAGAGGAGAAACGGCATCACGAGTGATGGGTGTTATTCGGAAAGGCTGCCGTTCAGAGACGAAGTAAAACGGGCGAGAGACGGGTGAGGAAGGTCGGACTCAATCGGTAAAAAGGCCCTAATTAGTGGGAAGAGTCGTGCGACGATTTGGTGATCCAGGTACAAGGATGTAGCGTGCCAGTAAGGTGAGGTAGAAGGCTAAGTGGGTGTGGGCAGTGTACAGTAAGCTTTCATCATGGTGAAGAAAGAAGTGAGTGCAAGGAGCGAGGGAGGGAGGTATGACGGGATTCTACATGGTGAACCCGAGAGATGAAGTTTAATCGTGTGGGGCGAGTAGCGGTGGCAAGGGAGGCCCTTTGCATTTTTGCAGACGGTGACGGGAGAAGGCACGATGCCGGGAGAAGTGCGTGGTGAAAGCAAGAAGATGAAAGTGGCAAGAGAGGCAGATGAAAGATGAGGGAGTGCGTTTCAGGTGAGAAACACAGGTTCGGGAGATCCTCGTCGGGGTTCAGCAAGAACGGTCAAGCGGGGCGGTGAGAGAAGCAGTCGAGCGGGGCGGCCCGATAAAAGACTGGCGAGTGTAGGAGCGGTAAGAGGGAGGCTTGGCAGACTTTCAGCAAGGCGTAGGGCGGCAGCATCTAGGTGGTGGTGGAGTGACTGGAGCAAGGAGGGAGTCGTCTGGTTCTTCTGAAAGAAGACGATGGACCTTGATAAGGACAGATGAGACATGGCCAGAGTTCGATATGGGGACATGAGGCCCGAGAAGAGACAGCTTGGCTAGATGGAGGTGACCCAATAAGGCGGTACGGTGAAAGGGAATGAACCGGTGGAAAGATAGAGATCCCTTGTGATGTGTAGGTGGCAGCCCGGAGCGGAGCGGCGGACGAAAGACGGCAAGGGGGTAGGAAGAGAGGCCGGTAACAGACGAGTCAATTCAAAACGTCTGTATGAAGATCAGACGGGCCAGGAGAGCAGTAGCTGGAGCAAGCGGGTAAGAGATAGTGCGGTTGAGACGAAATGGAAGGTGAGTCGGAGGGACAAGGTGAAGAGCAGTGGCTCCGATTCGACGGCATGTCCTGGTTCTGTGCTGGCCGGAGATGGCTGGGGATAAAGCGTGCGGAGCACGACAGGAGAAGAAAACGGTGAGTGAGCCGGAGGGCAGCCGGTGATGGACGATCCAGTTCGTAACAGCTTGCCGTGGGTTCAATGAAGTGGTTGATACAGGTAAGAAAGTGGACCTAATTTGATGGTAAAAACTCGGCTTTGGCCACGGAGGTAGGCTGGGGAAAGGTCCGATTCGGGTTTCAAGGAGGCTTGTAACGTGCAGATGGAAAGAAACCTAAACCCAATGAGCCGGCGAAGCCCCGACTATGGACAGACTGGAGGTAGGCCGGGAATGGGTCAGATGAAAGACAGCGAGAGAGCCGAAGGCTGGACGTTGATGGGCGGTTCATTTCGTAACGGCTTCTCCAGTGGTTTCAAGGAGGCTGTGATGAACAGGAAAAAGAGTAGAAAAACCCAATACGGCGGCGAAGCCCCGGCTATGGACAGACCGGAGGTAGGCCAGGAATGGGTCATGCGGGGCTTCGGCGGATGAAAGACGGCGAGAGAGAAAGGAGGCCAAACGTTGGTGGGCAGTCCATTTCGTGATGGCTACCATGGTGGTTTTGAGATGGTCAAAAAGTACAGGTGATAGAATAAGAGAAGACCCAATACAGTGGCGAAGCCCCGGCTATGATCAGACCGGAGGCAGGCCGGGAAAGGATCGAGCGGAATCACGGCGGGTGAAAGACGGCAAGGCAGCTCCAGGTTGGGCCGTCGGCGAGGGACCTTGTTCCCAACGGTTTCAGAGGCAGGGCGAGGTCTGTAGGGAAGAGGCAGGGGTAGCAGCCCCATCCCGACGGCGACGTCCCAGCTACGGGTAGACCGGGACGGGTCGATAAGGAGTGTGGTGCGGACGGTGAAAGGGCCGGACGAACGGCAGCCAGTAGGAGGGCGAGTGAAGCGGGTGCAGGCCGGGAGGAGGACGGGGCTTGGCCAGCGGCAGAGGAGAGGCGTGCGGGACGAGGGCGGTTGGGCGACCGGAGAAACAACGGGATGAAAGAAGAGGGAACCAACAGAGTGAGCTGCATGGCGGCTTGAGACAAAGAGATGGCGTGCCCTCGTAGCCGCCAACTTATATAGGGAGGACCACGCATGCGTGGTAGGGTAAGTGAGCCGGCAATTCAAGTCTTAAGCAACCAACAGCATCACTGGGACAGCAATGCTAAAATTGCCAGGTATAGTACTTTCACAGCAAAGAAAATAATTTTAACGTTCAGCAATGATTGTACAATTAAATATATCATAATCATTTATTATTAATTTTGTTAAAAACTACTGGCTAGTTGAAACAAACCTATTTGTTGGCTTCGAAAAACCAAGCGTCGTCTGCTTCGAGGATTGGTTTGGGAGCAAAGACGTCACCAACTGAATCTCGCTCGTGTATATTTTGCCACAGGAAATAGCTCAGACCCATTCAATTGAGAAAATAAAATTTAATTGAGCCAGGAATATGCAAGAACTAAGGTATTTTCCATGATTTTTAAGAACTTTTCATGGCCTGGATTTTATTTTCATTTTCCAGAACATTTCCAGGACTTGTACAAACCCTGATAAACACACAATATTTAGCCAATAACCAAAGGGAAGCATTTTCGGATGGAAGTGGAAACAAATACTAGAATTTTAACTTGTTAAAATTGGTTTTTACTATCATAAAATTACTTACCTTCAGTATGACCCGCCCGCCTCCCTGCTGAAGAACAAGAAAGATACAAAAGCGATTAGGGTTTTCCCCACGGGAGGCAGGCGGCTGCAACAGGAATATTGCGCAGCGCGCCTGGTGGTGAAAACAAGCAACAGGCATTGAAATCAAAAATGAATAAATTTTTTTTGTTGAGCATGGGAAAAGCAAAATTAGGCGAATTTGCTCTTTTGGAGATGTGTTGGTTCTTCTTAGACCAAGGCCACCCTATCTCCTTGCTCACCACTGTGTACGTTTCATGTTGTCTACTGGACCTTTTTAGCTCCAGCAACCACATGTTGGGCCACTACCTCTGCCCCACTCTCTCCACTTGTGTCTCTCAGGTAATGTCTTATGAAAGTGTTCTTGCTCTTCCACCTACAGGCCGCCACTACCTCGTCTAGTGGCGTGCCTCTGCAGTACGCCCATGAAGCTGATAGCGCCCTCAGTTCATGCGTTCTTACTTCTCTTGGGATGTCTGCATGACCCGGGCTTGTCTCGTATGCTCTCCGAATCACCTGGCAGATCCAGCTGCCCAGCTTGAAAGGTGTAACCGGCTTGTTACTTATTTCCCCTGTTGACTTGTCAACATCCAAACACAGAGGGTTTTTTTTCTCCTTCCTTCGTCCCTGCCACCATCGACCCCCTAGTCCTATCTAGATAGTGCTTCAACGCTCTGATGGGGCACTGTAGATTTTCTTCACTCTCGAAACCTAGGCCTATCGCCTGTATTACAACTGGTGAAGGTGTCTTGTCTGGTTTCAGATTATTTGCCCTGAAATCTGCCAGGAAAATTAATGACACTGATGACCAGTTCTTGGTGAATCGAGTGTGTCCTCCTCCGGAAAACGCTGCCACCTCACTCTGTCTTGCCGCCAACGCTAGCGCAACGAGGAACACCGTTTTCTGCGTCAGCATGGTCATTGAAGCTGAAGCCAGTGGTTTGTGACAGGCTCGTTAGCACCAGTGGCAGACTCCACTTCGAAAACAAACTCTTGGTTCTCGGCTTAGCGTTTTCGAATGCTGTGATGAGTTTTGACAAAATCGGGTTTGACACTACATTAGTCTGTCCCATACACGTCAGTACCGAATTAATGGCAGACCTGTAGCCCTTTATTGACGTTGGAGACAGGCCTTTTCTGAACAGCTTCTCCAGAAATTGTATAATGTCTATGATGGACGGGTTGCACGGGTCACAACTGTGCTCCTTAGCCCAGGCGAACCATCTGAGGCCGGGTGGATCGTTCTTCCCCCGTGCTGAGAAAGAAAACTCAACTGTAGCGTAACTGGCCCGTCTTTCTTCAGCTCCATCAGGGACGGGAACCAGGTGGCTGCCATCCAATACGGTGCTACTAGAATGAATGAACCGGAGGTCCCCCTTATTTTGTTCACCACTTGCTTTAGTAGGCTGAAGGGGGGGGGGGGGGCGGACGCGCTCATTCCTTCCCAAAAAATTGACAGAGCATCCGTCGCCTATGCTAGAGGGTCCGGGAATGGAGACATGTAGTTCCGAAGCTGCGTGTTCACCTTTGTAGCAAATAGATCCATGCAAGGCTTCCCCCACTTCTCGAAGAGCATAGCACAGATTACCGGCTTCAACTGCCACTCTGTGGTTGGGATCTTGCTCCCTCTGGAGAGTTCGTTGGTCCAGACATTCTGTCTTCCTGGAATGTGTCTCGGGAGGAGATTTATCGAGTCCTGGGTGCACAATTCCATCAGTATCGTTGTTTCCTCCATCAGCGTTCTGGAGCGAGTTCCTCCTCCGTGTTTGATGTAGTCAATCATGGTGGTGTTGTCCGACATGATGCCTACATCTTTCCCGTGAAGCCAGTTCCTCCACGTCTGGACTGCCAATCTCACTGCATGTAGTTCGAGAATGTTGATGTGCATGTTCTTTTCCTCCCAACTCCACTTCCCTGAGATCATTGAATCTCCCAAGTGGGCTCCCCATCCGCTTGTCGAAGCATCCGAGAATAGGAGCACTTCTGCCTCTGGAGTCTTTAGGCGAACGCCTGCTTGAAGGTGGCTTGGCTCTTTCCACCAACTAGGTCCGGCAGATTTTCTAAGCTTATGATATCTGACCAAGAGTTCTGTGGGCTCCACTCTTTTTTCCCGAACCAGTGGATTGGTTTTACCCTCCACTGGCCCATCGGTACCAACGCTGCGTTAGAGTCCAGGACTCCAATAACTGACGCCAAATCTCTCGCCGAGATTTCCGATAAACTGTACAGTTTTCTCATTGACGACAGTGTCTTCTCCAGTCGTTCCTTGGACGGGCGTACCGTGCAGTTGATCAGGTTGAACACTACTCCTAGGATGTGAACCTCTGACTCGGGGCAAACCTTGATTTCTTGGTGTTGATGCCTAGTCCCAATGCTCTGAACAGGGACAAACATCTATCCAGATGTTGAATCAGTGTGACTGCAGAAAGATATCTTATAAGCCAGTCGTGTAGGTAAGCGCGAGTTTTCACGCCTTCTTGATGCAGTATCGCTAGTACCGATATCATTGTCCTCGTGAACACCTGGGCAATCGTCGAAAGTCCGAACGACAGCGTTAAAAACTGATAAGATACCCCTTCGTGGTGTAGCCTGAACAGGTGCCTGATGTCTTTGTGGAGAGGGATGTAGCATAGGTGTCTTCCAGATCTGCCGCCACCGTGTATTCTCCTTCCAGCAAGGCTTCCCTGATCTTTCCTATGGATTCCATTTTGAATCATTCTTTGCGGATGTGGCCGTTGAAATAAGTTGAAACACTTTGCGAACTCAGGGTCCGGGGGGGGGTATTGGCTTTCCAATCGAAATGGGTTGGTTGTCTTTCCTTGTGAACGATTCGGTATTCAGGAGTTGCCGAAAAGCGACCGCCGATTGAGGTAGGTGAGCAGGTGCTGCCTTCACACTTCCTGCATTTGCCAACGTCTCCATCGGTGGGTCGTAGGTGACATCGGTTTTAAAACGTCGATGGACATCGGTTTTATTTACCCTATAAATCCTTGGTCTTATATACCAAAACATGATAACGGTCGCCTGTGAACCGAGTTGCCCAGCGTTCGTAAAAGGTGAATAGTTAACCGCAACGTTGGTGCATGGCAGCACTGTCGGGATGGCAGTTGCAACATCGCTTGAATTAGCGATCACACATTGAACTTCCAAACCCTCAATTCCTAACTGCCCCGCAAAAATAAAAAAAATTTCTTTTCAAAAACTCATTTCCGTGTAACACGAAAAATGCATCGATTAAAATATTTACGTTTGCCCAAGTGGCTTTTCTCACCACAGAATAAGAGTTCAAGATTGCCTGGGAAAAATTCTCCTCACTTCCGGACAGAGAAGAATCTGTCGGCGAGAGCAAAGAACGCAGCCTAAACCAGCAACAAAAGCTGGCTTGGAGTCGGAATAGGGTTACCGCAGTGTAGAGGTCGACCGAATTTTGGTTTCGGTTTCGGCACCGAAACTGGCAAATTTTCGGTTTCGGTTCTGGTTTCGGCCAAGAAGTTATCGCTCAGTTTCGGTTTCGGCCGAAACTGGTTTGACTTATTGCGGTTATGGTTTCGGTTTCGGCCGAATCATATGCTGCAGTTTCGGTGAAGCCGAAACCAAGTTCCATCTCTCAGCAGTAGCCAGTTTACGTAGACTAACTTGGCTGCAGCCTAGGAACGCACAGGGGGCGCCATCACATATCCTGCTTTCATCTGCCATGCCTAGTCGCTAATCAATAATAAAAACAATTTTTTCAGTCCAAATTCAATTAAATTATTGCTTCATTGCACTAGAGGGAATTTATGCTTTTATTTTTCTTCACGTTTTCAAGCAAAGTATATACTTATTCAATGATGCCCTGAACTTCACTCGTTGACACGAATTAAAAGTTATTTAATTAAAACAAGACTGTTGACCAAAAAAAAATGCAAACGAAAGTTTTGAAGTCTTTACGTATTGACATTTTCTTTTTAAATTCTGGACCTTTTTGGGGGGGGTGGGGGTGGTGAGAGGGCGCACGTGGATGTGCTCAGCGTAGGGCGGGAAATGGATAAACCGGGCTGAGCCTTCCAATCTAGACTTTGTCTACGAAAAACAGCACACTCATGATTTTTTTATTTTATCTTTGCTTTTGTCTAATTATTAAAACTGATATTATTCTGATTAGGTTCCGGTTTCGGTAGTGGTTTCTGTTTCGGCCGAAACTAATGTACCGGTTTCGGTAGAGATTTTAGTTTCGGCCGAAACCGAATTGTCAGTTTCGGTAATGAATTCAGTTTCGGCCGAAATTAAATAACTGGTTTCGGTAGTAGTTTCGGTTTCGGCCGAAAGTGAAAAACTTGGTTTCGGTCGACCACTACCGCAGTGTTGGGCGCAGTTGTGCGATGGTTTTCACGGAGAGGAAAACGATCGGAGCCATGACATCGGTGCAAAATAAGGGTTTGAGCCGCCGATCAAGTGGGTTGGCTACCGAAGCAGAGAAAATTTCGGTGGACTGTGTAAAATTTCCATGGATCGAGCCGAAAGCCACACGCCCGAAGCAAACAGGTCAACGTTGCTGCCCCATGAAGTTAACAAAATTCCACATTTAAATTCGACGAATTACATCTATCTACACGCGTAAAATCAAAAAGAGTTTACAGGCAGGTGCATTTTAGAAAATTTTAAGCCGGAGGCTAAATGCAAGTCAACTTGCTTTTCCATGATGCAACCTGGCGAAGTGTGGAGCAGTACCCACAATAAAAGAAAGAGCGGCGTGTGTCCTTCCCGACGCATGCCCGAAACAAAAGTGAGCAGGCAAGCGCTATATCAGTATGTAATAAGGCGCGGCGTCAGTGCTCCTAGCGGCGGAGAGCTAAACTCACCATAATACGGATTGAAACAGTAAACAGGAGTTTGAATTTAATTCCGGGCAATTAAAAGAGCAAATCGAAACGATTTAGCACATAATGAAGGTTAGTATCTTGCAGATAGTAAGAAACTGCGCAGCGCGCCTGGCGGTGGAAATGAGCAACAAGCGTTGAAATCAAAAATTGATAATTTTTTTTTTGTTGAGCATGGGAAAACCAAAATTACGCGAATTTAGCATGAATACTGAAGGTAAGTAATTTGCAGATAGTAAGAAACTTGTATTACATTTCAAACTATTGTCACAAAGGTGACACCTTGTTTAATTTCCGGCTGCAGATGATTTACACATAAAATTACGTGCAAAAGTCAGAGCATTATGTAGCAAAGTTGCAATCACAGTAAATTTTTTTCCGTTATGTAATTTTAGTAAGAATTAATATGTGTAGTGTACAACCGTGTCATTATTCTGACTTCGTTACCTGATAAGTCCAAGGACGGGAGTCCATCATTTCTGTGCAAACAAAGTCGTCCGTTTCAATTTTGCGGTTAAAAGTTGTTTCTGCAGGAAAACTATCCATGTCGATGCTACGTCCTAAATCAATTAGCAACAATGATGTAGCACTTTCAGAAAATATATCTTCAATCGTTCTGCTAGATGGTTTGATGTTTGGCCTAAAACGAAAACAAAATAAAGTTGGTATCAAACAAAAATTAAAAACAGAAAACAAGTTACAGTTACAGTTCAACTTAATCGCTGTATCCACTGTATCTACAGGAGCTACCAACAGAAATGATCCATCATAGAAATTCTTAATAGCCACAATTTTGAACTTTCATTCTGCAAAAACAGAACCTAGAATTTCCATCTGGTTCTCCAGCTACACGCTTCTCGGGGCTCAAAAACTGGCCGTGTAAACTTGATGAAACTCGGTGTGAGGGTAGCCCTCGTCAAGAAAAAGTCACCAAACTGGGCCGCAACGCACCCACTTCCGGTCATCGTAACTCCAACCAATTTGTACAAATGTAATTATTTCTTTTCGATTTCAATAGGCATAAAGCCGACCCAGTTTAGTTTAGTTGTGGAATAGGAGGGGCTTCCTTTCCAAAGGTACTTAACCTCATGAATAGGATGTGATCATGTCGAATGTGATATTTTTATCTGGTTTGTAGCGCGCACAAATATATGAAAAATTTCTCACTTCCATGCTAAATAAGTTCTGCCACTGCAAAGCTAATGCCCCAAGTTTAAATGCGTTCTAGCATTTTTCACAACGTTAATTATTTACTCTTTTGTTATTTTAACTTGCCCCCAGAACCCTACTACGTGCTCGAACTTCAAAAAAATATTTAACGGCAAATTTACGGGACGCAACTGTTTTATTGTAAATATTACCACGAAAATGGCCGAAGGTGACCACCCAATTTCCCAATGCTTTACTAGCTTGCCCATCCTTCTATTAAAGCAATGTATAAAAAAGATCTGTCTTCCAAATCCAAAAACAAGTATTCTGTGCAAAGCACTTCGTCTCCCCCCCCCCACAGTATGTGATGCATAACATAGCAGTTTTGGGTTTCATTGCTTGTTTAATTTAGCCACAGTGATTTATTCACTGTATGAGCCTCTCTACTAGCATTAAAATCCATATTATTTTATTTTTATTTGTAAATAGGCCTTTTCCCAAAGTTCCTTTGTGTCAAACACAAACTGGCCGTTTTTCCCCAAGCCCCATTCCCAAAGTCGGCAAACCCTTTGCTGCTTGCACTGCCAACCTGCTCCACCAACCAGCAGTCAGTATTTCCAAAAGTTTATGCCTTCCTCCAATCACAGAGAGCAACTCCAAAGGTCCCTTTGTTCCCCTGCTTGAGTGACAGCTGGCTCTGTCCCTCCCTCTCCCATTGTTCTCCACCTCTGGAGTTCCCCATGTACTAGCTTCCCTACAGGGACACGGTTTCCCTCCTCCTACTTGTCTGGTTGCTAGCATAAAACCCCCCAGCTCAAAGCATCCACAGCACAGCTCACAGATCTCAAGCTAGGAGGTGGTCACGCCGATCGGGAGTGGAGACCATGCCATCCGATTGTTGCCATGCCGGGCCGATGGTAGTGGAGAGAGAGAAGAGAAGGAGAGAAGAGAAGAGAAGGAGAGAAGAGAAGGAGAGAAGAAAAGAGAAGGAGAGAAGAAAAGAGAAGGAGAGA
>JAHWFP010138633.1:0-22555 GCA_023313725.1 Lithobius niger
TTTGGTTATACAGGGTGTTTAAAAAAAAAACGCTAAACGTCGAATTTTTTTTTAAGGCCAACAACCATTCCCCAACTTTATCCCTGACCTCAGTAAAGAAATCGTGAAAGTAATTCCTGACCTCAGGAGAGAAAGCTTTATTTGCATCTTTATAATAATATCGGAGACCGGCTAAAAGGAAAAGGAAAGCCTAAAGAAAGCCTAAAGGAAAACCAATTCTCCCCTCCTCGCGCCCGCATTGAAAATGCACTCTCCCATTCTACGTGCAGCCATAAAGGAGCCAGGCATGAGTGGTCGATCAATCTGACAAGTCTTCGGGAAGAGTGCCGTAGTACGGAGGATATACCTAAAATTGTGCATTTTTATCATAAAAGCATGAAATTTGGCAGCAATGTTGTATACATCAAATTAAGAATTTTAAGTGTTGTAGGCATTCTCCTACATTGCTACGAGCCGCTATATTGGAAAATGGCAGCCCAATAGTCTAAAATTGTGCATTTTTATCATAAAAGCGTGAAACTTGGCAGGATTGTTGTTTACTTAGAAATATTAGGAATTTAAGCGTTGTAGACATTCTCCTCAATCGCTATGAGTCGCCATATTGGAAAATGGCGTCCTAGTTACTTGTTTTCCATAACTCTGAAAAACTGCCCGAAATGGACATGTTTAAGATTTTCTGAATGGTGGCGATCTATTCTTTTCATCAATCCTAACCAAAATTGTTTAATTTAGATAGAAACCGTCCTACACCCATTTAAGGGTGAAGAGGTAATGGCGTAAGCGGCGAAAGCGTATGATGATTTTCGAATTCAAGGTGCTCTTGCGGGGCCTCTAATAACCCAAAATGGACATGCTTAGGACTTTCTGAAAGGTATGGATCTATTCTTTCCTTCAATCCTAACCGAAATTGTTTAGCTTAGATTAGAATACAAATATGAGCATTACAATGACACTTTGAAATTGAAACTAGCTGCTACACCAATTACAGCTACACATTTAAACGGGTGTAGGACGGTCACTATCTAAGCGAAATAATTTTCGGCTAGGATTGGTGGAAAGAATAGATTGCCACCTTTCAGTAAATCCGCATGGCTATTTCGGGCTATTAGAAGGCTTGCAAGAGCACTTTGAATTCGAAACTCACCATTCGCCTTGCTATCATAGAGCTTTTTTTTCCCAGTTACCCTTCATGTGCATTCATACCAAACTTAACGGTTTTCACAAAAAGTGAACAATTCCTTCAATTTTGAGCACTGTAAAAAACCTATTATTTACATTACGGCATATACTATGCATTAATACCATTCATTCATACCACTTCTAGTACTTATTTCCGGTTGTGTTTAGTATATCATTAGAAAGGCAATTTCAAGAGGAACAATACAGGCAAGGTATGTAATTTCGCTAACTGTGAAAGGGAATTCAAAGTGTCGTATTCAATCCCATTTTGAAAAGAAAAAGGCGTCTTTTCACTAATACATTAGTATCACTTCCGGTAGGTATTTACGGTTATGTTTGGTATCATTGGAAAGGATATTTCAAGAAGAACAATAAAGGAAGAGTGTATAATTTTGCTAAATGTGAAAGGAAATTCAGTGTTTCAATAAATAACATTGAAAGTATCAAATTCCGGTAAATAGCGTGTTTCCATTAATCATATTTTAGTATAATTTTGATATGGTATTTACAATTGCTTTCAAGGGCAAATGCCGTTGGTTTCATCTTTGTACTACTTACGTCAAAGTAAAATCACAAATTCAGGGGCCTATTAAGCCATAAGTAAGCAAATCGTATAATAAAAAATATTCAGACCGTATAATTCATTGAATTCCGTGTAACTGTAGTTACAAGTAAGATTTTCAGATAAAATGGCTGGTCGTTTGAAAAGTTATTTCAGTTTTTTGGTAAAAAAAAATTAATTACGAACGATAGGGAAAAAAAAGAAAAGTTAAATCCGTTTTTGTTCAGGAGTTATGAAGAAAACTTAATTTGACTGCCATTTTGGCTGCCCATTTCCAATATGGCGGCTCATAGTAATTCAGGAGAATGCCTTCAATGCTTAAAATTCTTAATTTTATGTAAACAACACTCCTGTCAAGTTTCATGCTTTTATGATGAAATGCATAATTTTATACTATTGGCTGCCATTTTCCAAAATGGCGGCTCATAGCAATGCAAGAGAATGCCTATCACGTTTAAAATTCTTAATTTTATCTAAACAACATTCCTGTCAAGTTTCATGCTTTTACGGTGAAAATACACAATTTTTGGTTTGGCCACCATTTTCCAATATGGTGGCTTATAGCAATTCAGGGGAATGCCTACAACGCTTAAAAGTCTTAATTTGATGTAAACAACAATCCTGCCAAGTTTCATGCTTTTATGATAAAATGCACAATTTCGTCTAATTTGGGAATATATCCTCCGGACTACCGGGAAAATGTCTCGGGAAATGTGTCCCGGGAAATGTGACCGGCCCCGTGCAAAGCGGCTTCCTCTAGTTTCAAATAAGAATGCAAAAGGTAACAAAAGCATACGAAAATCCTGGTTGGTGGGGGAAGGACCAAAACAAACAATATGTGCGTTTATTTTTTGATTTCAAATAGCCTAGAAAGAAACAAAAAAAGCATTTATCTGGCCTTCAAATAAAATAGCTAAAATAAAAGCATTTACAGTATTTGGATTTCAATTAAAACGCAAAAGGAACGTATTCACGCCTTAAACGAAGATGATCCCGATCGACGCATTCAGTTCTGTGAGAAATTCCTAGATTTCAAATAAAAATAAAGCAAAAGAAAAAGCGATGTGGAACCCTGAGGAAGGAGGGAGGGGGCACGGTTCCCCGTCCCATTGCCATACCGGATACCTCTAGAAGGCTGACGTTTCCCGTTGTTTCAAATCAGGCACAACGTAAATTAATTCCATCATTAAGGTTTAGAGATATAAAGATGTTCCAGGTGATTGAATCACGAACGAAGGTGCTCGAACTGTCCTCCTCCAGCAACGATACACTCACCACATCTGCTTTCCACACCTAAGCATATTCTCCCAGGGTTGTCACATGCTTTTGGCACCTTTGGGTTTTTATCTGAAATGCAAATAAAAGCTTTCTTTCCTGAGGTCAGGAATAACTTTCATGATTTTTTTTACTGAGGTCAGGGATAAGGGTTATAGCGACGGGGAATGGTTGTTGGACTTTGAAAATTTCGACGTGTAGCGTGTTTTTTTAAACACCCTGTATAATGTGTGGAGCAGTGGTATCCTGGACCACTGCACTGTGACTGAGGTTGGCGCTATTGACGTAGCTGTCGACGCGCCATTTAGCCTCAGTCCCCACCCTAATCCACCGCCTTATATCCTTAGTGTTCTTTAATTCTCTTTGAGTTTGCTTCATTGGTCGTTCAGAGTTCAAAATTATTACTAGGAGGCAGCATTACTAATATAATGACGACTCGCAGTTTAAATAATTAATGACTAATGTATGTTTAACAATGTTCCAATGTTGTTGAACTTAGGTAGCAAGTAAATAAGAACATGTTATCTGAATGAAGGCGGAAACTGCTTTTTTAATTGATGCAACTAAATACTGAATTTTACCCAAATCACAGATGCAGTTGTATTGGTTCTCAATTTAACCAACGTTAATAATATAGCACTACAAGTGTTAGTACATCTAATATTTAAGCAAATACTCACCTGTCACACAAAAGCCTCCAGTTCCTTCATTCTAGGAGGCTTGGTGTATCGTTTAAATGAATACAAACAAATATGGAACGGCATACATTGCAGTTACAGGAACACCACCAGTGTAAGGTTATACTTTAATTTTTCGTAGTGTCCACGTAACAAAAACTGTTTACAAATTGAGTACCGAGGTACGTAATTAACAATTCCAATACATTATTTGCAGCTATTCTTATAACAGCCAATCACAGTAGGCAAACAACTTCTGCAGAAATAAAGATCGAAGTAGATCGTGGTCTTCGTGGCTAAGTTGTGAGAGAGCTCAGCCTGGTTGCTGAAGGTTTGCGGATCTGGTCGAACCCCTGGAATGGGGATCTTGGCAAAGTCCCCGCCAGGACTGCCGGCCAGGATAGCGTGAGTGGCTCCTTCACCATGCTCCTTCACCGGCTATAGGAAGTATTCTGGCCAATTCTGGACAACCTTTCGGCCCGTACGATGATCGGAGGTTTCCCGGATCGAATCCCCGGGTTGGCATCTTCCTTTACCAGATATTTCTCTAAAAGTCTGGTAATGTCAAAATTGAGCCGGGTCTGAAGCATAAAGTTGCTTCGGAGTTAATTTGAGTTAACGCTTGAGGGCTGTTGTTATCAGAGCAAAAAAAAAAAAAAAAAACCGTTAGGGCACATACATCGAGCCTACGGTACATTAGTCTGGTGGCCTCGGAAGTCAGCAACACGGCCTGAAGAAAACTCCCGTATGCTTAACGTAGGGCCCAAAAGTACTGGACCGATTGAAAATTAAGGAAAAATTAGTAATAGTGCTAAAAATTGACGTTTGTTACTATATACTTACTTCTGATGCATGGCTTATCCTTCCTTACGGATTTGCCACATATTATAGGCAACAAAAACACACAGAAAAATGCTTAGAAGTTGAATTGCAATAAAAGAAAAGTATAAAATCCTCATCTGAGTGACGTTGAAGCCAGCACAGCTGTAGCTCACAATCTTTGTGTAGAACAGGTAACTGGTTATAGTCAGTAATTAACACGACACACATGATGAGCGTTGGCAATCCAGTGACATACAACGAAGCGTATAATATAGGTTTTCCTTTTCGAACTGTTCCATTTTGGGCTTGCAACATTATGCGCTTTGAGTGGAAGGTACACCACATGTTAAACGATATGACGTTGAACCAACAGTACGTAATACGTAACGCGTAGTACATAAACAACAATAATAGCTACGCATCATTGTTGTCGAGATCACTGGTAATGAGTACCAGCGCGCCACAAAAGCATGCCAAAACACGCTGGCATAATGACAGAGAAATGGGTAAGCCTTACGAAAATCCTTCACTGAACACGAATACGTCACACAGGGCCAAAACGAGACAAAAGGTGCTCATTCCGCATGCAATAATGTGCGACAGGTCTACGGCTCGCATGTCCAAGTCACGGTGCAGCAGCTCCACTGGCACACACGTGTAGGCTTCGTCTTTTAATTCCAAGGCCTTGAACTCTCCAACCGATAGAATCATGTTGCGGGAGACGTCGTATAGAGAACCGTTTTCTTCTAGTTCAAAATCGGCTGACGTTAGTTTCCATTTGAAGCAAGATTTAAATTCAACCGAAAAAGTGACGCTGGAATTGCTCAGAATCACACCAGTTTCACGATGGAAAGAAACGTTCAATCGAATTGCCTGTAACATGGCTGATTGGGAAGGCGTTTGGTATTAGCTTATTTCCCATCACACGAGGCTTTATATATGTCTTTAAGTTACACAAGTGAAGACAATCGAGTTGTTTGTACTTTGTTACTTCCTTATTCTAATGTGTCATCAAACATTGCTCAGCGTGATTCACTGATCTATCCTTTCCTTTCTGTATCCTGATTGAGCCAACAAGCGATAAATGTAAACTCGGCTGGTTAATTGCTTTTTAACGAGGCAAATATTGGATTCACTGAAAAGTGAAAAAAAGCAGGATGAGGAAGACTGCAAAACACGAACTGCTTAACAAGATATTTAGGATTGCACATATGTATCCTCAAGTGTAAACAGTGGGTAGTAACGATACAGTTGCAATGGTAAGGAGGGAAAAAGTCTATTTTGAGGAACACGCGGACGGCCTGTAACGAACAAACTCAGTTCCCTTCTGATGACGTCACCTCCGGTCACCTGACATCTGATGACGTCACTTCCGGCCATGTGTCATCTGATGACGTTACTTCCGGTCACGTGACATCTGATGAAGTTACTTCCGCCCAAGATCAAGGTCACGGGTCAGATCACTGAGGTCCAGCTCACCGGTCAAGGCCTCCTTGTCTCCACTTCGTATCCTCTTCGTCTCCACCACCTTCTGGAAACCGGTGGATCAAGATCAAGGTCACAGGTCAAGGTCACTGTGGTCAAGGTTACGGTCACCAAAATTAAAGTGGAGGGTCATGGCCATGGGTCAAGGTCACAAGGTCATCCCCATCCTCACCCACCTCAACATCACGTGGCCTCCCCCTTCCCTTTTCAATCCAAACTATGTAAATTCTACCCCTTCAGGGCCGTGTAAATTCTACCATATTCCGTGTGAAGTCTGCATTCACCCGAGGGACTCAAACTTTGTACTATGCTCCGAAAACCTGACAAAACCTTCGATAAAATGCAGAATTTATTTGGAGAATGGAATTAAAATGTAGGATTTTAAATATTAAAATCCTAACCCTTATGTTATGCCCGTCTTCCTTTAGCGAGTCATTCACTTATTTTTGTGAATGTGGTAGAGTGAGGGGAGGGGTTTAACCGCAGGGACGTGCGCTGCCACGCCACGCCGTCCAGTTATCAAATGCCTCGTGCGTCGCCGCTGTCATAGCTTATGAGTCTACCATTGTTTTTTTTTACAATTGCAGTTCAAAGTGACATTACAAAATTTGAAATGGAAATAATAATCAGCCAACAAATAACCAAGTAGCTGTCGGTGACATTTGTTTTTAATAGCAATCAATATTCTTCAACATTGTGATTTATATGGATTACTTAATAGCAAATATTTTTCAACAACTGAAGAGACAAATTCAGATTTACAACTGCGTACTTTACCAGAACACCGCCGAGGGCTACCACCACTGCCTAAAAATGTTGAAAGTTGTTGCTGCCGGCACTGCAAAAGAAATTGATTTTCAGCCAGCCGCCGCCGAAGTATGTTTAATGGCGCTCACCTCTGACTGAAAGCGCAATTTAGAAATGATGGCAATATTTTCAGATTTGGATGGGTAAACGTTTACATCTTTAATGTAATGTCAGGAGCTATAATATGGGTCCAGTACGTACGAGGACTGTTGGTCACTACTCAAGTTGTGTCTCTGCATATGATGGGAACAGTGCCCAACTCGACAAATTTTTGTATTGCAAAATTCATCCGTCCTACGAGGAATCCGTAATTCCTGCCTTTTACGTAATGATAGCTCAGTCTGTAAATCCGTTGATCTATCTAAAATCATAAAAACCTAAGATGTGCGTGCGTGTTTGGGTTAGTGTACTGTAACCGGCTTACATGATAGGCAACACGCAACTCACGAAGCAAACACTTCGTAGTTCGACTTGCCTCAATCATGGCGGCCTGCCAGCCTTCCAATTACTGCAGACTCAGGAATTGGACAGCTGCCAGCCGCCAGGTGGAGACACGGGTCCTCTGCAACCCAGTTGGAACCGGATCGAACCTGTTCGCCAGTAGCCTCAGGCAAGAGCCCATTGTTCTCCAGAGTATAAAAGAAGCCTGGAGTCGACGGCTCGAGCTAGTTAGTGTGTGGGATCTGACTGAAAGGTTGGATCCCTGACTACGAGGTGCAGCAGAAGGATAAATTCTGCTGATAGCCTAATATGTAAACGCTATGTGCATAGTCCCCTAGCTATGCAGTAAGGAGTGAATTAGGATCGAGCATTGTGCCTTGTGAATAATCGTCCACTTCCTTAGCGACCTTACAGTACATCTACTCCTATTGAACCAAGGCACCTACAAATATGTGAGTGGGACCAAATGAACGATAATTAAATTGCACTTCCGTTAGGTTTATTTTTGTCGCTGTAACTTGATTTTATGACCCGCAAATACACGAAAAACATGCAAAAATAACGTTAATATGTTTTGACCCTCATGACGTCATTATTTGTTCATGCAAAGTTTATTATGCCTGAAACAACTTTAACCTTCCAAAGTAAACTTTGCCTAATAAAACTATGACGTCCTGTTTTGCATCAGTACGAAGTATAACGGAAACACGACATATCACAATTACAAACAAAAACGTCAAGTGTGCCGTAAAAAAAGGTTATATGATTAATGTTTTACTTTACTTGTTAAAATGTACACGGATAAAAACTGATGATTTTCAATTGAAATAAGCAAATGTACAACTGAGAAAACTGCATCTGTTTAAGTGCTGTGAACGCGCGCGCATATGCATTGATTGTTGCTGCATGTGCATGGAGTGATTGTCGCTGTCCACCTTGAAACAATTCAGCTCATCTCTGAAAGCCTGCATCTATGAAATAAATACGCCATTCTATAATTTCTAGCTGCCAATTTCGAGGTTTTAGTTTGGTTTAAAACATATGCGTTTAGGTGTTCTATCAAATCAATTCAATTTATTTCACAGGGCCCTGACCCAAAGTCATGTACCCTTACTAGCTAAAATTACTTTACCGCTACCTTACAGACAAATGACACACTGAGAACACCTTGCCAACTCCTGCTTCGACCGATGAAACAACTAGTACATAAAGATCGAGGTGAAGCACTCATGGCACACGGCTCTGTCACTGATTTATTGGCTCTGTCATTTTACCCATCAGCAATAAAATTTTTAGCAAAGACATAACACGCGCACAAAGAATGGGTCAAGGTTTTGCTGAGTGGCATTGTTCCATAATTACACTGGTTAAATCAACGTAAATCAATCCAATTGGTCGTTCAGGGACCCGTAACTCCGGAATGACCAATTGAAAAAGTGGTCTCTGTAACGTTGAAGGCCAAGGAAATTTCTGGCTTAGATCATGTTTCAGATTTTAGGTACGTGGAGTAGTTTTTAGCTGAAACGGTGTCAGCAAAGAATAAGAACAAGAACAAGAACAACAACAACAACAACAACTAGTGAACAGTTTTCAAATTTCCGTGTGGCTCCCTACGTTTACTCTTGCACGGAATGGCATAAAAGTTGGTATAAATATACCTTCCATACCTATCTACTATCTGGTCAAGTTTGGTCGAAATATATTGAATAGGAACGTAGAAATTAATAGTTTTTGTTTTGCTGGAGAGAGGACTTCAATTATATATACACACGGCTATCGCTGTGTATGAAATATGGATCTCAAAAACAGTAGGAAATCAAAATTCACTTTGTTTTCGGGTCAGCCATTGTGGACACGTGTTATGAACTCTGAGATTGCAGTTCAAAGTACGGATGATGTAGATGAATTGAAGGCGTGCTGAGGAACATGTGATGGACAAACTGCGAACAATAATTACAATTAGTTTGCGTCGAAATAATCAGTACATCGATTTTGTATTGCTGTTGGAGTCAAAGAAATGACATGAAGCATGGATGGACGCCAATAGAGTGAGCGAAGCGAATCAACGATACGACTAATAGATATGAGAAGTTTACGATGCTGGTTCGATTCCAGGCACTGGTTAAACTTTATTATCAACATAACGTCAGAATACATTGAATGAGATTTCGTCACGTATCCTTCCTATGAAACTTTATACGATGTAATGGTACTTAAGGTTGTGCAAAACTCAAAAAATTCGAGTCCAGTCGACCTCCAACTTGGGCTCAAGATCGATTCGACCCTTCTTACAAAAGTTCGAATGTTTCGCGGATTTCGAGTTTGTCATATGAAGTGATGCAGAAATCAATAAAATTAATTAATTAAAAAAATCATCTTAACATTCTTACGTGTTAGAGAAATAATTAGTTTTGAACTTGTACTTTTAGCATACGATTGAAGCTTAGCGAGAGTTGACCGGATGTTTCAACGCGTCTTCTGTAACAAGAACTGGTACAACTTTATATTGTAACTTGACAGTTAACATTGAACTTGGTTGAAGAGTAGCCTAAAATGTTATATTGTAACTTGGCAGTTAACACTGAACTTGAATTAAAAGTTTTGGTAAAACTCGAACTCGACTCGAGACTCGAATCATTGGTCAGGTACTCGACTCGATTCGACTTGAAGTCAAATTATTGAGCTCGCACACCCCTAAATTGGTACTACATTATGCATATAATAGGATCAAATCGCACACCAGCAGCATTCCTACGGGATCCTTGAATAGTTGGCCAAGAAAACTCAAAGGCATAAATTGATATAAATAATATAAAGGCAACTCGAAATAATAACGTAATACAGTCGGCCACCTTTATGCACTTCACTGAGTAACGTGCCACGGACTCGAACTAGGGAACTATCCCATCACCACCATTACGGACATGGCTGTTACCAGTGGACGGTGACCGTATCGGTATCGGTAAGGTATCGGTATCAGAGATCTGGTATTGGACTGGTTCGAAGCCAGGTAACGTAACTCTTAAGAAACGTAAATTGCATAAAGGTGGCTTACTGCACTACGTTTACATTTCAGTGTATGCCCTTCTCTGGAGGCTTCTATCCGACTTAGGTAAGGAAATCAGCATCTTGTTTAACAGTCTCTGTAATTTTAAGGAACGTGTATTTCCACGTGTTGCATTCCTGGAGTCTGCTGTGGTACGTCCACATCTTCGACGGGTGAACGCGACCTACAGAAGAGCTTCCAGTAAGTTGCATTCGTGCAACACTGGTAAAGCAACACGAGTTTTTTCAGAAATGCTTGGATTACCTTCCTTTTGCAGCAATAGATGATGAACAACAACAGGCCTTGCCAGTCACCAAGGCTGAGTACTTCACTGAGTAATGAATAAGGGAAATACGTGCAGATGTGAGTTAGCAACGGAAAAATCCCTGCAACCACGAAGAGCTTTAGGTAGCTGATGAACCTGAAATAATGAAACAAACGTACAGCGTAAAATATTGGACTAGATATATATAATAAATGCGTAACATTCGCTGACTCTTTTCATTTCATGCTCCCCAGTAAAGTATTTTGCTCACGCATGCGGGAATCAGCTAGAAGGGCGTATGTTACACCGGGGAACAAGTAGTATCTTATAAACTGTCTTCTCACTCGTTTTGAAGCTCTCAATCCTCTTATAACAATACAGCATGACGGGATCGCAACAATGAACGAGGACGAGGAGTGCTGGGATCCGCAGGGGAGGGTTGGGATCCTGGACCGAATATAATTAATTACATGGAACAATTTTTCAAAACAACACCACCTCTAACGTCAAAAAAACCGTTCAAGAATCCATGTTAGTTACAACATTGCAACCGCTTTCAAAATTAAACGTTGCTCTTTTCGTTGCGTGTAGCATTGCGTCCTAACGAATATTCTACACAAACTTTCTTCTGGCTAAATGTAACAATGCATTCCACTCGCGCTCACTTGCGCTCAACAATGTACGTCTGACTGATAGATTCAAAACGGGTGAGCAGAAGGATATCGCCCGCTTTCGTCATGCTGGAATCGAACAATGACTCAGGCGCTGAGCGCCCTCGACATTGTTACATTCCAGCACTCGGCACTGGTTTACAATACAACGATGCAGGACACAACAATGTTCTCTGCAACTAGTTTTCAGCACTCAAAAGGGTTTCAAAGGGTTTAACGAACGTTAACCACTCCTGGTTATCTGCCCGAAGCCCTAAGGCCCTATGTCTGCAACAGCCAGATTCCAGGTGGTCACCCACCCAAGTATCAATCCAGCCCAATGCTGCTTAACTTCGGGGATCTAACGAGAACCGGTGTTTCCAGCACTGCAAGGCCGCAGACTCAGCACTCAGCACTCGATTATTTGTAAACAAAACTCGTGTTACACGTCCCATTCTGTAAATTTAATCCACCGAAAACCAAAACCGGTAAGAGAAGCCGCCAAGTTTACAAAAAGGGTCGGCCTTTCAAAGTAGTGATATCATTCAACCAGGGAAAGGCCGCCAAGGTTAATCCTATTAGCCAAGTTAATCGCACCTGCTAATAGTTCGAAGGTTAAAGGAAAACTAGAAGATTGCTACTAACGGAAGCAATATTCAAGTTTTCATTTAACGTCTAAAGTATTATTCGGTGCGATTAAATTGGCTAATAGGATTAACCTTGGCGGCCTTTCCCTGGTTGAATGATATCACTACTTTGAATGGCCGACCCTTTTTGTACTCTTGGCGGCTTTTCTTACCAGTTTTGGTTTTGGGTGGATATCACGACTTTCATAGGCCTGTGAATGTACAAAAAATTCCCACGGTGTAATTGTCACCCCTACCTTTTTTGTCTGGAGGTATCTTATTGTATGAATGTTAACTTCACATTTGCTATTGTCCAAATAAATTAATAACAACCGTAACAGTATAGTAATTGCAAGGACCTAATCAATTCCTATGGAATAAAAGATACCCTGTGTCTTATTGAACCAGTAATGAGAAATTTATTCGGGTCATGGGGCAGATAATTCATTTTGAATTCGCGTACCGTAAAAAAAAAAAACGATTTGCATTTGGTGGGGAAAAAAACGATCAAACCTTTGCAATAAAAGATACTCCGTCTCTTAGTGAACCATTCCCATTCTGAATTTTAATTGAGGCCGCGGCCTGCTGCCATACGCCCCAAAACGACAATACAGACTAATTACACAAATCACGAAATTACAAACAAATTACACCAATACACCAAGCTCCACATCGAAACGCTGCACCGCCGTACTGCAACTCCCGGTAGCGTAACCCACCTATTTGCAACAACAATGAATTCTGACAATTAGGTACTGTTGGATGACAATACAAATAATGGTTACAACAATAATTTTGTACTTACGAGCCACTTCAGGACCACGTGGTTCATAGCTGCAACCCCCATTTTAGAAAAAGGCACTTCCCCATATGACGCTTTACCTGTCTGCCGAAATTTAGATCTGGCAACTTTCCCTAATCAGCTGTAGACGTGTCGTTATGCCCTATGAGAATTAACATGGGAGCCTGCGGACTAGTTACTAGTTACTAGTCTAGACACACGCTAGTGTGTCGCCGCCAAGTAGACGTTTTATTGTTGTTGGAGCTTAATTGTCAGAGCGTAATTGTTAGTGTTATTGTTGTCAGATGGCGGCTCACTAGCAGACCGTGTCTTTTAACTGAAACCAACTTATACGTGATTTCAGCATACTGGTGTAAATTCCCCATGCGGTAGAAATCGTTGCAAATCGTTTGAATCAGGTGTCTTCGGTCCAGTAACAAAGAAAACGTCAACACGAAAATGTGGGAACGTGTCCTTCATGGTGAAAAAGTGTCCTCAATAACGTTGATTTGTGTTACTGTTGACTAGTAACTAGTCCGCAGGCTCCCATGTTAATTCTCATAGGGTATAACGACACGTCTACAGCTCATTAGGGAAAGTTGCCAGATCTAAATTTCGGCAGACAGGTAAAGCGTCATATGGGGAACTGCCTTTTTCTAAAATTGGGGTTGCAGCTAGAAGCACGTGGCCCTGAAGTGGCTCGTAAGTGCAAAATTATTGTTGTAACCATTGTTTGTATTGTCATTCAACAGTAGATTATAATATACTTAAGTGTTGCACGCTTATCGTTTCAGTACTTATATTGTCAGAATGCACTGTTTTTGCAAATAGGTGGTTCACTAAGAGACAGAATATCTTTATCTTTTATTGCAAAGGTTTGGTCTTTTTTTTACGGTACACGAATCCAAACTGAAGTATCTGCCCCACCACGATAAAAGGGACAATTTTTCTGGAAAGAAGATTAGGAAACAAAATGCACATCGTCAGCACAGGTGAAAACCTGTTCTTTATGGAGGGAACATGTTCTTTATGGAGAAAAAGTGTCCTCAATAACGTGGCGCGGACATTTTATTTTATGTAGACTTACTGTTCTTGCAGTCTAGTGTAAGTGACGAGTAATTTTAAACAGCTGACGAGTTGATTAGTTTTAGTAATCTTCGTCTGCCACCAGAATATTAGAACTGTATGAACATTTACCATTCCGTGAGTTTGTAGTATGTGTTAATAATGATTAACGTTTACCTCGGGAGAGCCAAGTGAAGGGGGATGCGCTGATTGAGTGAGCGAAGCGAACGAAAATCAGCGTTTGTTAGCCAGTGAGCTCAAAAATCGGATTAAATAGACTTAAGCATGCGAAACATGGGCATACAATACGCCAAACCATGTCCATTTGGCTGGTGTAACGGCTAATTGGGCAATAGCAAACGTAAGAATTATGAATTAGAAAATTTATAACACACTCCAGACAAAAAAAAAGGTAGAGGTCACTATTAGACAGTGGAATTCTTTGTATTCACAGGCCTATGAAAGTTGTGATATCCACCCAAAACCAAAACTGGTATAAGAGCAGCTACCAAGTTTCCAAGAAGGGTCGGCCTTTCAAAGTAGTGAAATCATTCAACCAGGGAAAGACCGCCAAGGTTAATCCTATTAGCCAAGTTAATCGCACCGAATAATACTTTAGACGTTAAATGAAAACTTGAATATCGCTTCCGTTAGTAGCAATCTTCTAGTTTTCATTTAACCTTCGAACTATTAGCAGGTGCGATTAACTTGGCTAATAGGATTAACCTTGGCGGCCTTTCCCTGGTTGAATGATATCACTACTTTGAAAGGCCGACCCTTTTTGTAAACTTGGCGGCTTCTCTTACCAGTTTTGGTTTTGGGTGGATTACTAGTTACTAGTCACCGTAACACAAATCAACGTTATTGAGGACACTTTCTCTCCATGAAGGACACGTTCCCACATTTTCGTGTTATGTTTTTCTTTGTTACTGGACCTAAGACACCTGATTCAAACAATTTGCAAAGATTTCTACCGCATGGGGAATTTACACCAGTATGCTGAAATCACGTAAGTTTGTTTCAGTTAAAAGACACAGTCTGCTAGTGAGCCGCCATCTGACAACAATTACACTCTAACAATTAAGGTCCAACAACAATAAAACGTCAACTTGGCGGCGACACACTAGCGTGTGTCTAGATTTACTTTCTAAACGGCAAGTTAATTTTCACCAAGATAAATCATGAAAACGGGCAATATCGGTAACACTTTAAGCATTAAAACTGCTTACAATATGATGCCCATTGTGAAAATTTTCTTTAAAATCTGTAGTCTCGGCGTTACATTTTTGTTTGCTTGTGGGGATGGTTAGTTTCCATGTAAAATGTCGGACGCACCGACAAGGGCGCCCGCTGAACAGCAAACAAAAGAAAAAGGGGGGGGGGGGGTTCTGAGGTTTTTTTTGTATGACGCGCCTTATTTTGGCCTAAATCGTGTTACGAATCGTAGAAAAAAACCTTTGTTTTAACGTTTTTTATATTTTTTTTTAAGATTTTCTTCATGATTCTGTCTAGCCTTCTAGGCAAGAAGGCAAAGAAAAATGGAAAAGTGGGGTTGGCTTCAGCCCCAATGTAAGGGCGATCTGGCGCACCGACTTCCGACACAACCATCTTCAACATTATATTCCGTACTCTGTTCCTAAATATTTCCATCAATCGACAAATCAAACAAATCCTTGAATACCAAATCCGATGCCATAATAGAACACTATACGCAAACGCAAACGCAAACGCTTTTTTCCTTTCCACCTTGCATTGTTGGGCTACTCCGTGCACTACATCATTATTGGAGTCGCGTGCTTCTTCGTTGTCGGGCAGAGATGCGGACATCGGTAGATAAATAAGTTATCGCCTGCTTCCCTCGTGCAAACAACTAACAATCGTTCGTGCCTGTGGCCCTCGACATTGTTAGCTCTCAGCACTCGGGAATCAGGCGATAACCTATACTTATCTACCGATATCCGCAGGAACACAACAATAAACGGGGGCTGAGAACTATAATAGTTATCAGCACTCGACTTTAAACGAAACCCGTATTACAGCCATTGTGTAAGTTAGCACGGCCGGCAGGCACTGCTTATTAGAGATCGTTTGCGCACGAGAATTAAAAAAAACAAAACTGGACAGACGGCGGCGGCGAGGCCCCAGAATGCAATGCTGCAACATGTAACAATAGGGCAACGATAGGCAAGGCACACATGATCGGATTGTAGCTTACTCGAACTTGATCCAACGATGCTCGGGCATGGGGAAAGTACCACTGTCGTGGTATCTTCTCTTTGTGTGTGCAACGTTCAAAATTACTACCAAGACGCAGCATTTCTAATGAACTCACAGTTTAAATAATTAATTAACTGAACAAAAAACGGCTTAGCCAAAAAAAAAAAACCATTACAAATAAAAACGTAATAGAGTTCGCTCGAACGGAACGAACTATAATTTGAACTGCAATTCCATGGAAGGACTGTTTTAACTTAATGGTTATGTCAGAAAGTGAGCGCCGTTAGTTTTTTGAAATATTTAACGTTCGTTTGGGTGTACGCGTGTGTGTGTTTGGGTGTACGCATGCTTAATTTGTATATCATACAGGCTTATTTAAATATTTGTCTGTGTTTGTTGTTTTATACATTTTAAGTGCATCATGTAAGTGACTGTGTGTGACTTGTATGTATTTATAATTAGTGAAATAAGGAGACTTCTAGTTAAGGCAGTTTTTTTTGTTACCTGTGTTTGTGTTTGAAGGTTTCTGGTTTAATTCTTGTTCGTGTGAGCAATTTAGTGTTCGTTTTGTGTATGTATTTTTTGTATGCGTTTTGCTGTCTACGCCGTCTGTTTTTTATGTGATTGTTGGTTTCAGTTTTCGGTCTGTTTCATGTGCGTGTATGTAATGTATTTTGTGTGTGTATTTTTGTGTGTGAAAATAGCCAACCGTTTTGTTGTTTAATTATTGATCTACATGTGTGCATGTGCATGGAGGCTGGCGTATCACAATCCTTATTCTCTGGAATTTGAGTTCAAATTATAGTTAGTTGCGTTGATTGAACTCTAATCCTTTTTTTTTATACCTTCACAGCTGTGAGTGTGGTGATACAATAGTGGATTTTTCATTTTTGCAGGGAGATTTAATTATTCGTTAAACCCTTTGAAACCCTTTGAATTACTATAATACCGTGTGTATCATGAGTGTATGGCTTCCCAGGCCGTCTAGTACTCAAATAAACAAATAAACAAACAATATCGTGACAAAAAAAAGGTTTCAAAGGGTTTAACGAGCGTTAATCACTCCTAGTCATCTGCCCGAAGCCCTAAGGCCCTATGTCCGCAACAGCCAGATTCCCATGTGGTCACCCACCCAAGTGACAAACAATCGCGAAAACAATTCAACTGGCTTAAATAACTGGTTTAAGTAAGTCATTCAGTCATGCCAGCCGCCCAATTTTGAGAGGCCTCAAAATTAAAGACTTTGTACCCTATGGTTTAAAACTTGAAGATTATAACCGAAAACCAAGATCATTTCATTTTGTTTCTCCACCACGAACGAACGATTATATGTTTATTGGTCCCCCAGCCCGAAGCTATGCACCCACTCTGTATATTATACACTCTCTGACATTGACGTACACTTCACCACAAGCTTTCTCCACAACCTTTGTCTGGCTAACAAAGCTAACTCAAATAAGATACGACAATGGTAGCAAAAAAAATCGGACTATAATTATTAATGTTATCTTTAGGTCCTTGTTTATAAATTGGTCTGATAATCTGTATTTTGAGATTGTTAGGCCATGTTTCCTTATCAACAATTTTGTCAATCAGTGTTTCTTAATCATCAATAATGTAATAAATTTCGAACTCTGAAGATGTTTCAGATGTATACCATTATATCCAATTGACATGGTGACTTTCATTTCATAAATAATATTACAATAATATTTACTATTTCTACAAAAGATCGATAATTTACACCAATAAAATTAACGCTGCTGTGAATATTTTGACAGATTTTTCATTATTCTTATTACTTTCATTTTTCTTCTCTTGACGAACATCACTACTTACTTTCTTTAATTTTTTAACCGTTTCAGTGAAATTCTTATTAAATTCATTACACAATTTTTTTTTGCGTCTCTTTCCTTGAATTTTTTTATGGCGTTGATTATATTATGTTTTTCAGTTATACCAACTATTTAATTAACATTTTCCAATTTTTTCTGGCATAATTTTTATATTTAATGAAAATATTTGTGTAGTACCTTTTTCTTTGCTTTATCAATCAAAACTGTCACATATTATATTCACTGGTTATATTTAATTTTCTGATTTTGCAGATTTGCATCCATGAATTAATTTTCCATTAATTTTCTCCACGGTCCATCCTTAGCTTCTAAAAATGGTGTACATTGAAATAACAGGAACGCTACCAGTGTAAGGTTACTTTCATTTTATCGTAGTGCACACGCATTCCAATTTATTATTTGTAGCTCTTCTTATATTAGCCAATCACAGTAGGAAACCATCTTCTGCAGAAATGCAGTAGTAACAAGACGACAATTTAAGTTGAGGAAATGCTTAGGCATTGTTGTTTTTAGAAGAAAAAAAAAACACCATTAGGGTAAAATGCATTGACCCTATACGGCACATTAGTCTGGTGGCCGTTAGAAGTCAGCAACACACGTTGAAAAAAAAAACCACGGATGCTTAACCTATGTCCCAAAAGTACTGGACCGGTTGAAAAAGGAAATGGCGTAGTCTAAAGAACTGGACGTTTATTTCTGTCTACTTACTTATGAAGTGTGGCTTCTGTGGATATATTGTACTTGGTTCCTTCCTTACGAATTTGCCATATATTACAGGCAACTAGAACACACAGGAAAATGCTTAGAAATTGAATTGCGATAAAAGAAAAGTACACAATCCTCGTTTGAGTAACGCTGAAACCGGCACGGCTGTAAATCAAATCTTTATGTACAACAAGTAGCTGATGGGAGTCAGTAATTAACACGATACCCATGATAAGCGTTGGCAATCCAAAGGCATACAACGACGAGTACACTATAGGTTTTCTTTCCCGAACTGTTCCATTTTGGACATGCAACATTATGCGCTTTGAGTGGAAGGTACGCCACATGTTGAACGATATGACGTTGAACCAACAGTATGAAATATGTAACACGTAGAACATGTACAACAATAAAAAGTATGCAATATCATCGTTGAAATCACTTGTAGTGAGTACCAGTGCGCCACAAAAGCATGCCAAACACGCCAGCATATGACTGAGAAATGGGTAAGCCTTACGAAAATCCTTCACTGAACACGAATACGTCATCAGGGCCAAAACTAGGCAAAAGGCGCTCACTCCGCATGCAATAATGTGCGACAGGTCTACGGCTCGCATGTCCAAGTCACCGTGCAGCAGCTCCACTGGCACACACGTGTAGACTTCGTCTTTTAATTCCAAGATCTTGAACTCTCCTACTGACAGAATCGTGTTGCGGGAGATGTCAAATAAAGTACCGTTGCTTTCCAGTTCAAAATCGGCCGATATTAGTTTCCATTTGATACAAGATTTGAATTCTAACGAAAAATCGTCACTGAAATTTCTCAGAATGAAACCCGCTTTCCGATGAAAAGAAACGTTCAATCTACTTGCCCCTACCATGGCGGATTAGGAACGTTCAACGTCTGATATTAGCTTATTTGCTACCACACGAGGATTTATATGACTTAACACAAGTGAAGACAATGGCCTTGTTTGTACTTTGTTACGTTCTTATTCCAATGTCATAAAACATTACAAATTGCATCAAACATTGCTCAGCGTTATTCACTTATCTATCCTTCCCTTTTTGCATCCTGACTGAGGTGATAAGTGTTAAATATAAACTCGACTGATTAATTGCTTTTTAACGAGGCAAAAATATTGGATGTATGGCGTTAGTTCACTGAAAATGAAAAACCAGGATACAGAATGACTACAAAACACAAGCTGCTTAACAGGATATTATGGATTGTGCATATGGATCGTCGAGTACAATGCTGAGTCTTTTATTTATTTGTATGTAATGTTCACTGGACAATGTTCATTGCACTGTTCTCTTCATTAATACCAAAGTGTTGATGGTGTTCATAGACAGTAGACACCATTGTCTAGTTCGGTCTAGTTCGGATTTACATCTACACAAATCGCTACTTTTAATTCAACAGACTGCGATGAATTTCGATGAATTAAATAACTCAGTTCCACCTAAATGGAACTGATGGAAATGTTTTCGGTGTAAGACAGTTCCAGATAATAAAGTAATGAAGTTAGATATTAGTATAAAAAAAAAGTTTATGCGTATAAAATACTGATACAAGCGTTTAAAAAACATAATGCCCGGCCCGTTAAAACGAAAATTCTAGATTACGAGGATTAAGCTGCCGTCACACGTCACACTTCACACCATAATGCAAAACCTAAGCGCCGGTGCACGTGCGTTTTTTGGACGCAGCCAATCAATGCACATGTGCGTTTTATTAACGCGCGTTGACGCTGCGGCGCCACTTCGGTGACATATATGCGCGTTCGGTTCCCTAACCTCGTGTACAAAAAATTATAGTTTGAAAACAATGAGACGATATTGCTTTTTTCGCCTACCTCGTGAACAAAAAATATATTTTAAAACCAATGCGGCGAATTTTGGTACAATGATGTACTAATTTAAGACGTACCAGGGGAAAATGTTATACATCCTTTGCAAATAAACTAAAAAATTCGGATAAGTTCTTTAATTACTTCCCAATTAGGGGTTTGAATAATATCTCTGTAATGTGTGGTGCAGTGGCAACCCGGACAACTGCACTGTGACTGAGGTTGGCGCTAATGGCCAAGCTGTCGACGCGCCATTAAGCCTCATCTCCCCCCCCCCCCAATGAGTCTTCAATCATTTCTGCAGCAACATTTCATATTTCAGGATAGTTCTTTACTCCCCCAATAAACAATTCCATGTTCATTTCTTCGAAATTGAACGCCATTTTCGGTAACGCTTTTGCCGTAAACGGCGGTCGTGTGCACCGTTCAATTGCGTTTTTTTTTAACGCTGCGGTACCACTGCGTTGACGGGGGAAATTGCGGTCAAAACGACCGCACGAGCGGTGGGCGAGCGGCGGGCGGTAACGCAACGTCGCCGCAGGTACGTGTGCAGTTCCCAACAGATGGCACGTAAACCAAGCCGCAAATGCGGTACCGCAGCGGCGACCACACGTGTGCACCGGCGCTAACTGATCCTCAAGATGGAGCGTAGGAAGGAGGCTCGAAGATTACAACCTGCCATTCACCAGGCAGGGATTTGTTGCAGCATTGACCAAGTTGCTCGACTCAACACATGGGCCTCATGATGTCCAGTATTAGTTGTAGAAGTATCTGTATCTGGCCTACTAGTATCTCTTGCTAGCGATGTTTAACCGTGTGTGGGCAGGGGGCAGTATTTTTTTTACTTGTAGAAGGCTTACAACACGACACGGCGTTACGGGCTTCTCCATAACCTCTACAACTATGGCTTGAGAGGACAGATGCTGCTGTTCTTTTGGCTTTCTTCTCGGGCCATTCTTTTCACGTACGTGTTGGGACAATGCTTCCTGCCTGTGTTGTTTGGAGAATGGTGTACTTCAGGGTTGTATTCTCAGTATGATCCTTTTTGCTGACGGGATGAACCATATTACCCAGGAAACTCCAAAAGCAAAGGCCAAAGTCATCAACAAATAATGACTGGGCAGCAGCGTTATTTGTTAATGACTTTGGCCTTTGCTTTTGGGCAGCTTTTATGTAGACCTGCAAGCATCATCTGCAGCTGGCATTTAATAAGATCCATATCTTGCCAATCAGTAATGGTTTGCGGTTTTCTCTGGAGAAAACTGTTTGTATCCACTTTTGCAATCAATGAAAACTGCACCCAGATCATTGCCTGTGCTTTGGACAGGCAAAAATTCCCATGGGTCTGCGGACACGTTTCCAGCATCTGGTGTACGATTTTAGGTTGACTTGGTTTCACACCTGTACCAGCTTAACGGAAAAGGCTGCCGGGTCATTAACACCTTCCTACAGGCTCTGTCGGGCACTTCATGGGTTGCAGATCAAACAGTCACTCTGGACCTCTACTGAGCTCTTGACCACAGCATGTTTGATTACGTTTGCATTTATGGTTTGGCTGGTGACTCGACCATCTGGATGTTATACCCTGTCCACTACAGAGGCCTGCATTTAGCGACTGGGACGTTTCAAACATTGCCAGTAGTCATCTTCTATGCTAAAGCTTAGGAGTTACCTTTGACAATTAGCCAACAGCAGCTAGGAATTCAGTATGTTGTGTGCCTGTGTGCTGTTCAATTCAGCCCCGCATGGCCCACGGTCTTTGGAGAAGACATGTGGGTTGGCAGACGCAGGGTGGGTAAGGGTGATGTCCATAAGCTCCAGCAAATCTGTTAGATGTCCTTTGAAATGACCCGTATCTTGAGGCTTGGGGATATGCCAGTGGCCCCTTGGCAGGTCCCAAGTGGCATTTCCACATTCTGTCTGGCAGCCGTCACAAAAGTTCTACTTCGATAGCGAGGTGCTGGAGTTCCAGTGGTTCTGTGATCAATACGTCGGATATGGGTGGTTTTTCACAGATGTGTCGAAGTCAGGAGTTGGCATAGGATGTTCTTGTGTGCTTGACGAAGTGACTGTTTTCCATCGCCTTCCATCAGGCTATTCCATCAGGCCTTCCATCAGGTTATTTACTTTTTTACAATCAAGCTACAGTGCCAATTGACTGTGTAGCAAAAAATGCGATTAGTCCTAAAAAGGTACAAAAACAGGATTGACGCTCAAGGTATGTTTATAGTAAAATCAAGTTG
>JAHWFP010138633.1:22655-34670 GCA_023313725.1 Lithobius niger
AAGTTGCTGGGGACCAAATAAACAATACAAGCAAATATGTCGTAAATATATGGAACACTATCCCACTTTCGACAATAAACAGATTAGCTTAATGCTGTTCATAAAACATCAGCTCACACTCCAGCCATTTTTACACATGGCAACAAAAGTAAAGATACTCTTGCTGCACACACTCCACCAAATTTAAATTTTAAATGTGTGTTTGTAAGATTACATAAAAGACGTGAAGTTTTATGAGTATTTGGTTTCATATGTCAATAACGAATTTATAGTTAAAATGAAGTTTGGAATAGTTAATGATGGTCTGAGAAATGTGAATCCAAATTTTTTTTTAAAGAATCAACCGTTGAGGCCTGAACCACCTCAACAGGCACGTTATTCGAAATTTGGATCAAACGCTACGAAAAGCAACTGAGTGTTTGTGATTTGCGTAACTGTGGACGTTGAATTCTATATGGACGACCACTCGTATGACATGGATGCGTATGACATGGATTCCTTGTACATTGGCCACCATAGCCACATTTAATAATTTTGTATGTTGTTATAATATTTCCAGGCGTAAGACGCCACCCAATTGTTTGGTATTCAGAATCCGTAGTCTTGTAGGATAAGTTAAATTTCGTAGACCAAGAATATTCTTTGTGGTACGTCTTTGTATATTTCCGAGGGCATTATGATGTTTACTAAAATTGGGAACCACAGTTCAGTAGCATATATTCTATGATTGGTCTAACCAACGTCAGAAACAGCTTTAACTATACAGATTAACGTCTGGAGGAAATAGTGCGGTTTATAAGAAACATAATACCAGTTGCCTTACGGACAACGCCATTAATGTGCGTGTCGAATTTTAAATCTTCTTAATTATAACACCAAGATCGGTAACCTGTGTTAATTTTGAGAGTTCATTCTGACCCCAATAGTAAGTTATTCTTGGTTTATGAATACCAGAATGCATGATATCGGATTTATCTGGATGGACTTGTAATTGCCAGGCCAAAAACCAAGAAAAAGATTATCAAGTTGGACTTGGAATAACATATTATCATTGTTGGATAGGTATAGACGTTTAATTTTCGTGTCATCGGCGAATTTAGCTAATAGTTCAGGATAATTTAGCTAGTAGTTCAGGATAATTTTGGCCAAGTGTATTGAAGAAAAGAACGAATAAAAATGGACCGAGTACAGAACCCTGCACTTCTCCACAGTTAACTGGTGAGGAGGGTTGAATAGTTGCCAAGTATATTAGTACCTGTTGACGTCTATCAGTTAGCCATTCCTGTATCATTGGTCTGGTTTGGTTTCAGTGATTTCCTGGATTCCCTGGAATCCTTGGCGTCGTACAACCCTTGGAACCCCCTGACACAGTGACACCAAGCTCTGCTTTTCTGCTTGCCTGGTCAGCATAAAACTGTGATTTTCTGCTGTATCTCGAACCGTGTTGGAATAACTGGGAATGAGCATGCTGATGCGGCTGCAAAAGGGTCCTCTTCTAGTCCTCTCGAAAGGGGTCTTAGCCTTGATCTCTCGGACGCCTTTCCGATTCTGTGTATGGGGTTGGATGCTGATTGGCAAGTCTTGTGGGACGATAGAAATAAATTGCGGGCTACATAGGGCGCTATCCAGGCTTGACGCTCAGGTTGTCGCCTCAGTTACCGTTAAGAGGTGGTGTTGGCCCAATAACGTAGTGGTGATACCAACCTAACACTTTGTTTCCTTTTGAGGGTGGAATTTTCCTGAATGTCATGGGTTCATCTTCCAAGTATGGCCATCATGTGCTTGTGCAATGTCTCCATATTGATAATGGTCGTCACTGTTTTCATCTTCCGCTTGTGTTAGTGCATCAATTGGGCAACGAGTCTGTCCTCCTGTTCCAGATTTTTTTATTTTTGCGAGAGGTACAGATGTAAGATAAGATCAAGATTTGTGGTTAGTTTAATATCTTTGTAATATGTGGCACTGTAGCAACCCAGACTACTACGCTGTGAGTGAAGTTGGTGCAAATGACCTAGCCTCGACACACCATAAGGCGTCATTCCCCCGAACTAAACATTCTGCCAAAAATCTGTCTTTATCATTCCATCAGTGAAAAGTATAGACGATCAAACATTGAGTTCAATGATGGGTTTTTTTTTTTTTTATCGTGAAATCAATTAAAGATTTTTGGGGGTAGGGAAAGTGGTAAGTATACGTATATGCATGTTTAAACTCAAAAATTCAGTTACAGGATATGCTGCTTTCATCACTGACATTGTAATCAACTTTGGACATGTACACATTTGCATGCAAAATATAATATCAAAATGTAATGCAATATGCCGCATAATATAGGTATGCATATAAGTACTCGTATAGTGAGGACTATAAGGAAAACTAGTCTCGTGCATCATTTTCATCGATCTTAAGGGAAATGTGTTCGTACATATCTCAGTTCATTATTTTGAGGTGGTACAAGTAAATCGTTGAGAATTCATGTTGGTAAACAACCACATAAAGTTTGCCAACTGCTTGCACTTCTGCAAAACAGGGAAATGGATTTGAGTTTTTTCCGTGATGCTTCAAATACTTTCCTTTTGCAGCAATAGATAATGAACAACCACAAACCTTGGAGATCACCAAAAATATCAAAGGTCAGGGTGAGCAAAGTATAAGGAAAATTTTGGACAATGTGATCTATCAACGGGAAAATTCCTGCAACGATGAATAACTTGAGGTATCTGATAAGCCTGCAGAACAAAGAATTATGAACAAAATCAGCCAAACAAAATAAGCCAATAATTCCAAAGGAAATTAGTTGACAAATATAATAATTCCGTTAAGGTTACATAAGAACATATCAGTGTGTGCACCAGGCGAGGCTGACCATTTTGTTCTTCAATAATACATTTGTTACCACCATGTTCTGGCTAAATGCAAGTTTATAATTAGAAATTTGCACATTTGACAATTGATAGCTGACATCGTCACGTTTATTCAGGTCAGCATATTTCAAACTTCGTGATATTAGGAGACATTAAGCCCCACCCCCGTTATGCAGAGTTAACCATCACTAATGCGTGACCGATGGCTGAATTTTGCTGTTGAAATAATGCTCATAAAAAGCCAATGGAAGGGGAAAAATCATTAAGCTGATTACTACTGTATTGCTGGTGCAACCTTAAATTTTACAGCAGTAGTAGGCTTTTGCAATCATACACAGATAAACGGAAGTAACGTCGTCAGGTGAGCGAGGAGGGCATCCGAATGGTTCACTTACTTTGGGAAGAGTGTGCATGGGAATGCTCAGGATACGTAAGGGACAAACAATTGTGTGTTTCTAATGTCTACATATAAAAAAAACAAAATTGGTTAAAGGGGGCACAAAGTTCCGAATGGTTCGGCCCTTCAAAGGAGTGATATGAACACACCAAAACATTCGCCAAGTTAATCGCACCGTTTAATAGTTCGAAGGTTAAATGAACACCAGAACATTGCTACTTTCGGTAGCTTATTATTTTTATCCAAGTATCTGAAATATGCCAAACTCTGGTTCAGGATATTAGACACTGACGCTATGGCGTCGCGCTACAATGGTTTACAACCTCGACAATTGAATTGATGTGATGTTTGTTGTTATGATTGGTGCCTAACTTGGCGCGACACACTAGCGTGTGTCTGGATAGTCATGCACAAGTTTTCATTTAACGTTCAAAGCATTATTTGGTTCAATTAAGTTTGCGAATGTTTTGGTGTGTTGATATCACTCCTTTGAAGGGCCGAACCATTCGGATCTTGGCTCCCCCTTTTACTAGTTTTGGTTTTTGATATGATGCCAGTCCTTTTTTTTTAAATTGTGTATTGGACTAAACTCCACTACCGTGCAGATGTATAATAAAGTGGCACGTCAACAAAAAATTGGTTTTCAACACTTTGATACTACCTTTTGCCCAGCGGCTGAACCACTCTCAACTTAATCACCTATAAAAGGTTTTTGGTTTGGTTTTAATTTTGTTTTAATTTGTTTTATTTCGTTAGTTTTGGTGTGTTGATATCACTCCTTTGAATGGCCGAACCACTCTAAAATTGGTGGACTCTTCACCAATTTTTGGCTTTGTATTATTTTGCTTTGTTTTTACAGTTGTTTTTTTTCCTGAATTGGACGTGAATAAAATTTCTTTGGCAACGTTGTTTAGGTTTATCGTGCTACACTAGAGTGTGTCTAGGCACGCGCGTAAGCGTGGGGCTCAGGATGCTATCCTCTACCTGGAATCAAGCATTCGTAGTGCTTGGGAGGTTGGGGAACTTGTTGTCGGTGCCTTTCTAGACATCAAGGCGCCCTACGACATGGTTGACGTTCAGTGGGTCGGCTTCGCTCTTCATGAGTTTGGTGTTAGCCCACAACTCATCCGTGCTGTTATGGCCTTGCTTGGTGCCAGAACATACGCGACAAGGGTTGATGGGCATTGGTCAGAAATGAAGTCTACTGATAGGGGCCTCCCGCAAGGGAGTTGCCTCAGCCCGATCTTGTTTGCCGTGGTTCTGAATGCTGCGCTGGTCAGCCTTAACACATCGGCTAGGGTAGTTGCGTACGCGGACGATGTTGCGGTCTGTGTGGCAGGCATGAGTCTGCAAACTGTGTTAGCGGTACTGGAAGGCACCATCGCCAGGGGCGTGCATCTCATAGCGTCGAGAGGTTTGGTCCTCTCTACGGCGAAGACTGTTTTGGTGATTTTTTCCAGGGGTCCTCCTCTGGAGGGGTCCATTATGGTGGGTGATTCGTTGGTGGCAGCCTCTAGCTGTGTTCGGTATTTGGGAGTGCAATTAGATCAAACCCTGTCTTGGCAGAAGGAAGTCACCGCAATTAGAGTGGCTGTTTCATCCAGACTTCGGATCCTTAAGTCCTTAACGGCCAATGGTCTTGTTGCTAAGCGGTCTGTGGTGACCGCTATTTACAGGTCGTATATAAGAGCGTGTGTGGACTTCCACCTGCCGTTCCTTGCCTGTGCAGGCGGGATCTTGAGTGGGGTTCAGGTGGCGATCAATGATTGTCTCCGCACTATTGTTGGTGGTCTGCCATCGACTCCTGTTCTGGCCCTGCAGGCGGAGGCGGGTGATTGCCCATTGTATCTTAGAGCAAGGGACCTGCTTTTGACCCTGTGTCTGCGTCCTGTAGCGAGAGGTAAGGAGGACCCGGTTGCATGCTGTCTATTGGAAGTCATGTTGTTGACCGAGGGTGTCAGGGGTCGCCTTGGGTCGCTCGGTCTGGGTGCGACACTCTTGCTGCGCCAGCCTCTTCAGGGATTCCTGGCGCCGGGATTTGTTGCTCCTTTTAGGCCTTGGGTCTGGTGTGGCTTAGTCTTAGCAGTCTTTGATGTTCCGCCACGTCCAAGGGTCCCACGCATTTATTGTGATGCGTCGTTCTGCTGTGAGCAATGGGTGGGGGGAGCAGGGATCTTTGTCCCTGAACTGCGTTTGGAAAGGAGTTTTTTCTTGACAGGGCTACCTTCAGTCTTCTTGGGGGAACTGGTTGCCCTCTCTATCGCCCTTGATGAAGGGTGCGATCTGGGTTTTCCTGCTTTGCTGTGTTCTCGGACTCTGCGTCTGGGATTGCAGCTAGGTGGAGGTTTGAGAAGCAAGCTATGGACTTTTTGTTAGTTAGTAAGTTAGTTAGCTCGTAGAGTAGAGCGTAAGGGGTTAAGCCCATGTAGTGCTCTCGTATGAATAAATCAAATCAAATCAGTATAATTTGGCCGTTCAATGAGAGACGATGCCGACAATACTAACAATGGTTATAACAATATTTTCGTACTAACGCGCCATCCTCGCCATCCCCGTTACATCCCTAGGCTCCAAAACATAAAAGGTACGCAGTTCGTATTGTACTGTAGCCATTCATCCAATTTCATAGCTGGAAGCCTTCCCATTATCTCTACATAGATGAATAATCATCCTATGGAAATTAACATGGGGATGAGCGGACTAGAATTAGCTAGCTAACTAGCTAGTAGCTAGTTACACATTTGCAACGTATTGAGGGTCAGATTAAAAATCAGCTTAGCTGGCATTCCTACACGAATTAATTTTTGTCAGGTGGGTCATTGATCTTGATTTCAACACAATTTAAACTTTTGTACCGCATTATTATTTTTATCCAAGTATCTGAAATATGCCAAACTCTGGTTCAGGATATTAGACACTGATGCTATGGCGTCGCGCTACAATGGTTGACAACCTCGACAATTGAATTGATGTGATGTTTGTTATGATGATTGGTGCCTAACTTGGCGCGACACACTAGCGTGTGTCTAGATAGTCATGCACAATATCCTGCAGTATGATGTGCAAGATCCTGCAGGATCCTATGAGGATCTTGCAGGTCCTAACAGGATTCTGCAGGATCCTGCAACTACAATATCCTTTAAGATCTTGTGCAGGATCCTGCACGATCTTGTGGTAGGACCTTGTAAGATGTCGGTAGGGTCCTGCAAGATCTCCAGCAAGACCTTGGACAGGATCCCAACATGGCAAAGTCTAGCGAATGACGAGTGCAGCCAAGTGGTTAACTTAACCGAATAATCACTAAAGATTCTCACAAATCGTTTGGCTTGTTAATAAGCGCAATGGGTACGTCCCACAAGCGACAATCAATGGTCTTATAGATCCCTTTCTATGCCAAGTGACCGAGTTGCTTCTCAAGGCAAAAGGTATAGGTCAAGCCTTCGTCAATTTCGGTTTAGAACCTGATTTTAGTGGAACAAGTCAAGGTCTCAGTGGAACAAGTAAAGGTCTCAGTGGAACAAGTAACGGTCTCAGTGGAACAAGTAAAGGACTTGGCTTAAATACGTCTGGAAATCTCGCAAAAACGTCACCGTCAAAAAACAAGTTAATATCGCCGGCAACAAATTCTCGCTCTCTTGTTTCTGCATTGTAAAAGCGACTAAGACCGAAAGGCGACTTTGCTATCCACCCTTTGCCAAAAAAAAAAGGCTAGCTGATTCGTTGGAGCTACAACTGCAACCGGAGTTTTAGTTCAAATTTTAAATGAAAAATTTAATTAATTAATTGCTATTTGCTACCTCTCCCAGCCAAGACCTTAAAGCAATGGGTGTGGGACTTTACTAAAGTTAGTATTATGGCAGTTTGCTGGAACTATATCATTGAACTAGAACTGGAATCGATTTCCAGAGTTAATTACATGACTATTCAAAGAGCACCGAGCAGCTCATTTTATACTATTAACCACTGTAACAGCCAAGGTCTGGTCTAAATTAGGGGTGCCAGGCCGGCTTCAGCATCATTCCAATTGGAACTAGATGAAGAATTTCCTGACGTCTATGCAACTTTTTACCATAATTATTGTTCTGAATTTTAAATTGAGCCTTTCTTTACTTTTTTTTTGGTTTTGCTCCCGTGAGATTTCTGCTGCTTGCACCAGCCTCTCCAGCGGATTTACGAACGAATTTCTCATGTCCCATAGCCGTGCAGGCCTCACGTGAGCAAGGCTTTTACCTGCAGACGTGTCTCACGTGACTTTGAAAGCAACACAATTTTGAAAATTAGAAAATTTCAAAACTGTTCACTTGTTGTTGATGTTGTTGTTGTTGCGTGACACGGTTTCAGAAAAACTACTGCACCTACCTAAAATCTAAAACATGATCTAAGCCAGAAATTTTCCTGGGGTTCATCCTAAGAGAGGCCACTTTTTCGATTGGTCGAGCCATTCCGGAGTTACGGGTCCCTGAACGATCATTTTGATTGTTTCACATTGTTTTAACCATTGTAATTAGGCAACAATGCCACTCAGCAAACTCCAGATCCATTCTTCGTGCACGTGTTATGTGTTTGATAAAAAGTTGACTGTTGACTGTTGCCTGTTGGCAAAACAAAATGGCTGAGGATGTTGATGAGCTCCTTCATGAACTGAGGAAATTGAAAGTAATCACAGACAGTGAAATCTATTTTGGTGTTGTATCTGATGAGACCTTTGCGCAAGTTATATGGGTCGCACAGAAACGAGGTATTAATGATCGAGTGAGGGAGTTTGGGGTTGCACGGTGATGAAGAGTCGGGCTCTTGGAGAAAAACAAAATGGCGGCATGAACGAGTCTGCAGCAGCAGCAGGCGCAGTAACAGGTACTCAGGGTGAACCAGGTGATCAAGGGGCCACAGTGCAAATAGGAAACAAACTTTTCAGTGCAGCAGTGGCTAGAAATGTGGAAACAAGGACGATCTGGGGAGAAAGTGAAAGCGGTGATAAGGTGTTGTGGGCTCAGATGTGGATCGTAGGCAACAGAAGTACTCAAGAAATCTCCAAGCTCTGAAGAGACTATATGGAGGAGGGCTAACCAATGCAGTCATGCCAAGGTCAGTGGTGCTGATATGTGAACCGGCAGACAGGCTATACCCAGTCACTCAAGTCTACTTGGCTGTATAGGATGTTGTAGGTGCGGCGGAAATGGTGGCAGTTGGCACGCTAAGGGTGAGTCATGCTTTCGAAGGAGAGGTGCGTACACAAGCAGCCAAGCAGAAGTTGTTGGAGGCCAGACTAAATATAAATGGGTACCCAGTAGAAGTGCACGATCTTCATGAACAGACGGTTCAAGCGCGGCTCCTCTGGCTGTCATGAGGCATCACAGCGCAGGAAGTTGCAGCGGGTCTAGCGCGCATTGCGGTGTTAGAGAGCCATGCATTTGAGAGGTTGCTTCACCGAGGCAGAGCTGCATGTGAGACGACGGTCCGGCACGTCACGTTGCGGCTATGTGAAGGTTACACGATTGAAGATGTCCCTGATGTGGTCTCAATTAAAGGTGTTCCTACGCTGGTTTTGGTGAACGATCGCACGCCACAATGTTTGCGATATGGAATGCATGGGCATTATCGTCGTGCATGCACGGCCCAGAAGTGCGTAACGTGCGTGGTTTGGGGATGCCACCTTCGTCACTGCCGGCGACGTCGACGAGTTGAGTCTGGGCCTGGACTGGTGCTGGAACCCAGTTCCACCTGTCCGCAGCAACGGCGGTGGCGACAGGTGGTTGGAAATGGGATTTTCGGAAATTGGGTTAGCTTTCACGCTGGGCGACCGAAGAGGAGTCTAGACTTAGCCAAGCGTGATCGTCCGCAATGGTGGACAGGTAAGTGTACTGTGGTGGTGAAAGATAGGCAACAATTTTACCATCGGTGAAATGGGGTTCCTAGTGAAGAGCACTAGTTGGCATACTGTGGTGTAGCTGCAGAGGCGCATTACATTCTGGGGCAGGAAAAAGCATCGTATGCCGAGCGTTTCGGCAAAGAGGTTGCCGGGGCACATTCGCTCCAGCAGGCCTGGAAAGTGTTAGGTTGCAGCAAGTCAAAAGTGGTGCAGAGATGGGTGTATAGCTCGGCGGTCACGATTGGAAATCGTGAAGTTTTGCGTGGAGATCGGATGGCAGACGCCTTCAATGCGAGGTTTGCAAGTGTGTATGACCTTGCGGTGGGGGCTGCGCCTCCCACGCTGGAGGCTATTGCTGCTTCCCAAGTAGGGAACGTGCCATGGGACTACAGTGAGTTTAATGCATCCCTAAAGCAGTGTCAGAACTCCAGTGCGGCGGTCATTGATGGAGTGGGGTATGAAATTATACGACAGCAGTCTGAAGATGACCAACGGTCCCTGGTGTCCCTGTTGCAACAGGTTCTTGATGGTTTGCCAGTACCACCGTCCTGGATGTTTACCATCTCGGTGCTTGTGCACAAACCAGGGAGCAACAGGTCGGAAGTAATGAATTATCGGCCGATTGCTCTGTTGTATTGCATCAGAACAGTGTATGAGCATATGGTGAATCGGCGTCTAAGCTGGCACCTAGAGTGTTATGAGTGCTTGGCAGGCGATCAGTTTGGATATCGTCCGGGCTGTAGTGCGCAGGATGCCCTGCTGTTCCTGCTCTCTAGCATACGAGAGGCATGGGCACAGGCAAGGCTGTCTTGGCTGTCTTTCTGAACATCAAGGCAGCCTATGACACTGTGTCCATTGCGTGGGTCAAAGTTTCTCTGCTGCGCATGGGTGTGAGTAGGAAGCTTGTTGACACCATAGTGGCGCTTCACGGTTTGAGGACGTTTGTGACGAGGGTTGCTGGTTGTTGGTCTGAGGAAGCAACCACTGACAGAGGGCTTCTCCAGGGAAGCTGCTTAAGTCCAACACTCTTTGCAGTAGCCATCAATGAGGTGTTGGTCAAAATTGGAGCAGCGGCGAACATTGTCTGCTGCGCAGACGATGTGGCTGTGTGGTTTGTTGGAGATAGAATTGATCTGATGACTGCGAGCGCACAGAAGGCTCTTGACGATATTCAGCAGCATCTAGGTGAGAGGGGTTTCTTTTGGGCCCCGGCGAAGACGGGGGTTGTTGCGTTTGCGCGCTTTGTAAATGTGGCAGTTAATCAGGTGGTGTTACGAGTCGGTAATCAAGTGATCCGACTGAAAGCTAGTGTGAAATATCGTGGAGTAGTCCTGGATGCTGCTCTAGATTGGTCCAGTGATGTAGCCAGAGTGAAAAGGAAGGTGCTGGCGCGCACTGCAGTGATGCAAACTTTTTGTGTAGCCAAATATGTGAGGAAAGGGACGCTATTAGTGGCGTACAGGACTTTTGTGAGGTCAGTTGTAGCCTATCACCTTCCTTTTCTAGTTGGCTCCAGTAACCATCTGAAGAAGCTGCAAGTGGTGTTGAATGTAGGACTGAGGGTAGTTTCGGGTTGCATGGCCTCCACCCCGGTCCAGGCGCTGTGGGTGGAGTGCAATGAGCCACCGCTTGACGTTAGAGCTAAAGAGTTGCTTGTGGCACTGTGTCTTCGCAACCTGAGGCCCAGCAAATCCGGTGGGTCGAATCCTTACAGACTATGGCTCTTTGGGAGACAGAGCTAGGAGCATACTTGGGGAAGCTGGGGTTGGGATCGCTCTCCTACAGCAGGTTTTGGGGCTGGATCTGTCTGTGTCCTGAGGTGTTGCAAGTTTTTAGGGGTAGAACTGCGGACTGCACAATTTTTTGTGACGCCTCGTTTCATGCTGAGAGTATGCAAGGAGGAGACGGAGTTGCAGTTCCATCGCTAAGGATTATGGTAAAACAGGAGGTGGAAATGGTCACATCGAGTACACTCTCTGAGCTGCTGGCCATTTCGGTGGCGTTGGATGTGGCAATTGATACAGAGTTGCCTTCATTCGTGCTCTACACGGATTCCATGGCAAGCCACACGCTCCTTCGCTCGGCGTGTGAGCGATTGGATGTTGAGGATCCGTTGCTTTACACAATTCTCTGGAAGTTTTGGGTAGCATTGCGCAACAGTCACATGCAATTTCATTGGGTGAGGGGCCACTCCGATAACCCGGGTAATGTCGTTGCTGATGGCTTGGCTCGTGAGGCTAGGTTTGAACACAGCCCGCAGGTCATCCCTGTGCTTTCCGTACAGAAGCTCCGGCATGTTGTCAAACGGTGGTCTCTGTCACTGCGGCAGAGTGATTGGGATGCGGCTGATGTAGCCAGGGGCACCCGAAATGTGCGGTGATTTCAGCCATGGACAAGCTGTGTATCCGAGATGCAAAGACTATTTCCAGGCTGAGGGTTGGGCATACGTTGCTACGTGCACACGAGTTCCGGTCAGGATCGGTCAGCGCACCAAGTTGCACAGTGTGCCTCGTAGATGAGACGCCCAAGCATGTCCTCCTGGCGTGTAGAAAGCATGCTCAGAAGCGGTTGCTGCTAGCTTCTTGGATTCGCAGGACAGGCGTGGTGCATGAACTGTTGGCACTCGTGGATAACAAAGCGTCAATCACCAAGCTTCGTGCGATAGCTACATTTTGCCGTGAGACGGGTGTCAGCATATAATTCCCTTGCTTCTGCCTACTCCCCCTTCCCCCTCTTCCATCCTCAGTTCTTCTCAGTGTTCCCTAGTGCTCCTCAGTGCTCCCCAGCGTTGTGTGGTGTGGGCCTCGCAGCAGCAGTGGTTCCGTAAAAGAACGAGAGGTTGTGCTGTGACTCGCTGGCTCGCTGGAACTTTCCGTTGATGGGGA
>JAHWFP010138634.1:0-60154 GCA_023313725.1 Lithobius niger
AATAATCACGATAAATCAACATTTTTTTTTTCAGCCCGTGCGTCAATCAGGGCATTGTTTAATCGATATTTTGTTGATACAAGAAGTAGGCCAGTAGTTTACTTTTTACCTGATATATCCCAGTAATTTGGAGCAATTCAATAGGGGTTTCATTAAAGATAGAAGGCATACTTGTTTATTCGTTTGCCATATTAATTCCCAGCAAAAGTCACTTCATATCGGTATTACTTAGAATTGAACTTAATTAAATCGTTTTCAGAACGGCAACGAAATCTCTTAGTTTTATATAAGTTTGAGAATGTTAGTTTTTATGTAAATTTGTTTCGATTTTTTAATTTTGACATTCGTTAAATAGAATTTTTACGAATCGGTTTTGCATCATTTGTCGCCATCTATGTGACAATTAGCGGCAAATCCATACAATTCGATACCATATTTAATCATGCTTTCTACCCAAGGGGCCGTCCATATATTAAATCACACTCGGGGGGGGGGAGGGGGGGGGGGTGATTTATTGTGGCAACTGTGACACAGGGGTAGGGAAGGTCTCCAAAATGTGACGTCACGATCGTGCCACACGTTTTGGTCTTCACATCCACTTAATTTTTTCGTATTATTTAGGAAAACAATAGTTCTGATATAACTCCATTCAAACACGGAAAAAAACTCCAAGATTTAAACCAATGGATTCTTCAGACATTTGAAAAAATACAATAAATTTAAGTACAAGCAAATGTAAAATACATTGAAATATTACATGGGGGGGGGGGGTGATTGCAGAACTGTGACGTAACTATTAGGGCGTGTTTTAAGTTGTGTGACGTTTGTGACAAAGGGGTGGATGGGTGTTTCGTTTCAAAAGAGGCAAAAAAGCGTGACGTAATATATGGATGCCCTCCCCCCCAAGAATAATCTTTTTTTTTCCATTTTTATGTTAAGAAGGTGTCTGATGCGACAGAGACTATATGCATAAACTTTCGTACTATCGATATATTAATGCACCAAAATGCACAATACCTGTAGTTGGTGTCGGACTTGTATTAGTATTTATTTGGTATTATCGGGGGAGGGGGGGGGGGGGGGGGCGGAGGGGCGCTCCTCAGCAAAGCTGGGAGGATGGCCCCACCTCTGCATTAGCCCATTACTGTCTGGATTTAAAAAGCATCTTGCATGAAGCTGAAACTTGAGAAAAATCTGTATTAAATAAAACTTATAAAACTTCCTGCCAAGTTTTTGTCGTTTGAAGTCGTAATATCAAATAACTTCGAAAACATCATGCGCAGTTGGCCATTTGATTTGCGAATAATCCTTAATTCGTCTGCTAGCTCATCACTGTAGTATTTCAGCCAAAGCAGAAACCTCAATTAAATCTGCACGCTACTTCATTAAAATCTGAGGTAGCTGTCAAAATTTAAAAAGAAAAATATGGAGTTGGGAAAATTGAGTTGGCCGTTTGATTTGCCAGTAGCCCTTTTTCTGTTAGCCTATCGCCACCACGATTTGAAAAGCGATCCTCTTATGTTAATGCAGAAACGTAAACTAAATTTTTCCTGAACAAACTTATAAAGCATTCAGATGTGGGTGGTGGGGGGAGCCAAATAAATGTTAAATTTGTCTAGAATTTGATGACAAATGTCCATAAGATCCCAGATTAAACGATAAAAGTGACCCTACGGTTTAAAACTGAGGGCAAAAGTGACCCTAAGGTTTAAAACTGAGGGCAAAAGTGGCCCTAAGGTCTTGAATTTGAGAATAAACTGTCCATATAAGGTACCCTGAATCAAGGGAATAAAATGAAAATGGGAGCAAGTCGATTAAAAATGTGGTAGCTTTTCTCCAATAATACCTACTTTTAAGACAAAATTGAGTAAAAGGTGTCATAATTATTTTTATTTTTCTCCGTTCTATTTTTTTACAAATTAGAGGCAGGTTGTTACTTTAAAATGTGGAAGTTTCTCAATAATACATCTAGTCGTTTAGACTAAAACTTAACAACAGATTTCTTAATTTTTCGCCTCTGGGTGGTCTGTTTTTAAAAATCTCTTCGCTACTGCCTGTATTTGCAAACATACACAAGTTCTTCAACATTCAGTAGGTTAAAGTTTAAAAATGTAGAATTACGCCAAAGCCCACCCTACCCCCTCTCTTCATCTCATCAATGGATGGCTGTCTGCGGGCCTGTGTACAAAAATTATTTTTAAAATAAAATCGATGAATTTAATTTCCAAAGATTAATTTAATTTGCGCCCCGCTTCGAGAAAGGCTAGTTGCCTGGTGGGTTCACCCCCCCCCCCCCCCCCCATACACACACACACACACACCATCCCCGGCTCATGCGGCTACTACGTGCCATTCAGATCAAGATTTTTTTTGCTGGGGAGGGGTAAATTTCTGTGTTCACACAAGCTTTTCGTTTCTCCAGACTACGTGAAGTAATTATAAGACCTTTCCATTATGCATAAACAATTCGTGGAGCAATAGACCGCTAACGGAGGGGGGAAGGGGGGGGGTCACATCTCCGGTAGATCCGCCACTCGATTCGGCAAAGGAATTTAATATGCCTTATAGTTGCATTACTGCTATTTAAAGTTTAAAACATCTTTAAACAAGGCGCTGCAGTGACTACTTAGTCCCAACCAGTTTCTGTATACTTCTGCCACTTTTTTCAACAAAAATGTTGAGGCGCACACCTCTATCACGCATTGCAACAGCGATCTCTATTCTAATATAATGAAAGGTATAGTAATCATCACAACTGCCGGTTTAAAATGTGCTAGCTTTTAGGTCTATAGTTTTGGATTTTCGGCATCCGATTGTCAGCTTTCAGGCCTTGTTTTTACCTGCCGTTTTAATTTTGTAAGTAGCAGCTAAAGGAGAATTGCGTTCGAGAGTACTAGGCTATTCCTTCAATGCAAAGCGGTTTTGAGACTCGGCAACGTGATTTTGTGCCGAATTTTCAGCTTTACGCCAAATTTGTTTCATCTGCCGTTTTAATTTCGTAAGTAAGCAGCTAACGAAGAATTGGGTTCGAGAGTAGACCTATTTAATTCATTCAACACTGTGTCAAGACTAAAGTGTGTCGTGAACGAAATCCTTTTTCTTTTTTCGGTTGCATGTTTCCCTGTAGTCGTTAAATGCGACGATCAAATGTTATTATTTGATAAGAGTTTCGTCGTGAAAGCCTATATCATAGCTATAAGGAAGCAATGATATTTTTCTTTGCCGTGTTTTTTAAAGTCCACTTGACTATACCACCGAAAAAGGCGACGGACGGACAAAACCGTTGAGAAGACTAAAACTACGTTGTGTAACGTTTACTGTAAAACCGCGGTCCTCATCAAAGTTTACGTCAACGCCAAATAGTTTATTACTGTTGTTCAAAGGTGAGCCTCAAGGTGTAAACCTCTTTGGTGAACGATCTTAAAAATGCCAACACGCTGAAGTTCCTCTTCCGCGAGTGAGAGGCCGCCACCAGCTATACCACTTCACCCTCTCCTTGAAAATTTGTCGAAAACTGGAATGGACGAATGAGCCTTGGAGGTAAAAGTTGTGTTCTGTAGCTGGGATGGCTGGCCGACCAACAAGAGCTTTGCAAATAACTTGGGAGGCAGCTGTCGGGTTCTCAGCAAAAGGTCATCTGTCATCTGGCAATGACAACGAGATGACAAGAGTCTCTTCGAAACCCATGCATCATTGCCATTTTTGTCTCGCTTCTATTTTAGGACATTCATACATGAACATTATCAGCGTTGCTGCAAGAACACTAATAAAATGAGTTTAGCTCGTACATGGCAACGCAATAAAAAAAAAGTTTTTTTTGTTGTTTTTGGGTTGTTTTTTTTTTTGCCATTACGGATTGTCCCAACAATGAAGCGAATTGTTCTTGATTTCCTGTATATCCTTTTTTAACCCCTTTTTAATGATTAGAAATCAAAAATGGTTTTGTTTGATGTTTAGGGTAAGATTTAACGGAACCGAGATAACAGGAAACGCAACCGTAAATAAGTTTGTCAGTTAAGGTTTTCATACAGAATGTTGTAGTGTTAGTGCTATAGCCTATAGCATACATTTAAATTAATTAAACGCTTTTATTTTCGAACAGCTGACCACTGCTTTAGGCCGATCGCGCACTGAGCAACTTGGTAACGCGGCCAGGCCGCTTCAGCCAATGAGAATGCTAACGGTTTATGTAAAACCACGCACTAGTCATTTTCAGTGCGCGGGCGGCCTTAATGTGTGTGGTTTCGTCGTGTGGACGGGTTCTTGCAGAAGAAAACTGGCGAAACGGGTTTATTGAACAATAACAACTAAATTTTTCGATGCTAATTTAAACTGATCCCTTCTTCAAATTAAAGCGACTCGTTGTAAACCAAAAAGCAATAAATGCATTGCAGAATTCTCTAATCAAAAGCCAAAATAACCACGTTAAGCCACCAACGAATGCAGTTGGTGGTGTGGCTTGTTGAGGACTGGAACAAGAATCCAAGCAACATCTAGACGCACGCTAGTGTGTCGCCGCCACGTAGATCATCCTATTGTAGACATCCGATTGTTAAAAAACTGATTGTTAAAGGCGGCTCACTAGCAGACAACTAGGGCCTTAGGACTTCGGGTACATAACCAGGAGTGGTTAACGAGCTCGTTAAACCCTTTGAAACCCTTTGACTAGCAGATATGTGTCTGTTAACTGTAAGCAACTGAAAGCATATTTTGGCATGTTGAGGATAAATCCCAATGCGACAGAAATGTTTCAAATTGTGGAAAATGTACGGGGAAGGGACAGAGATTAAGAAAAACTAAAATTTAAAGGATGAGTGTCCACCAATCATAGAGAAAAAGATGCGTCAATACCGTTGTTTTTATGTTACTGGCTAGCTAGGTCTAGCCAGCTAGCTGACTAGCTAATAAGATTTTTCCCATGTTGAATCCCATAGACTTTTTGCTCATGGATAGCGCAAAATTGAGAAGGCCTACGTAGCTGAATTTTGGCACACGGATGCATGGTGATCTGAGCATGGTCCTTTTGTTGGTTTTAGAGTTGTAGGGGTCAGGACACATGCGTGGGAAGGTTTTAAAATTTGCCACCAGCGGATTTAAATTTCGTTTCTTTTCCAAGTTGCAACCAAAGATTTCAAGCAACAATGTCTTGAACAATCAACACTGGTCTTTAGATTTATTGTAAAAGCCTGGACAAACTAAAAACTGAACTGTAACGAAGGATAAAATAAGGAAACATTAACGTTGCCTTTGATTGCGTAAGAATAAAAGGAAGCACGTTAGATGAAGGTTACGCAACAATACGAGCATCCACGAGCTAATGGAGTTTTTGGTAATAACTCAAAAATAAAATGCATCGCGTTCTGCTGTTTTAGTAACAGCGACCTTCTGGGGCTTCTGCATGATTAAATGTCAATGAAATCTTGAAAAGTTAAGGGGAAGGTGCAGGGATCAACAAAACAACTGAAGGGGATGCGCTGATTGAGTGAGCGAAGCAAACGAAATCAGCAATTGTTAGCCAGTGGTTGCCAAAATGGGACTGAAGCAATTAAGCATGTGAAGAGTGGTCATACAATAAACTAAGCCGTGGCAATTTGGCTAATCTAACGGCTAATGGCAATGGTAAATTTGAAAATTCGAAAATGTAAAAATTTATAGAAATAAAATTCCTCTAGAAAAAAAGGTACAGATGAAGATAACACGGTGTACCCTTATGTACGTTCACAGTCCTATGAAAGTTGTTATATCCATCCAAAACCAAAATTGGTAGAAAAACCCGCCAAGTTTCCAAAAACGTTCGGCTTTTGAAGGTAGTGATATCATTCAACCAAGGAAAGGCCGCCAAGGTCAATCCTATTAGCCAAGTTAATCGCACCCAATAATACTTCAAAGGCCGATCGTTTTTGGAAACTTGGTGGGTTTTTCTACCAGTTTTGGTTTTGGGTGGATATACTTATAGAGCCAGTGCATTACTGGAAGGGAGGGAGAACTTAACCACCTATATAATTAAAGTGCTGAGGTCCGTGTGTGATGACGTCACCACGCGGACACTAATTTGAGAGTCTGGGATTTTCGTTTTGCCATCACACATTACGACATTTTAGGCAAGTATCTTAACAGTGTTTATTCAGCGATCTATTAGCATAAATTCTTACCAATTTCACAGCATTTTATTTTAGATATTCCGATCGTAAAGGTAATTATTAGAAAACGATCAGAATTTAGAATGGGGTAGACAGACCTCTGGGGGGGATTAGTCGCGACTTGATCGTTTTCAAATCGCATGCGGTTTTATCAAAAGTCACGTGCGATCGAATGGGCGAGCCATCATTTTGGTGCTGTTTTTGGTAAAACCGCATGCGATTTGAAAAGCCCAACCCGGGACATACCCCCCCCCCCTCCCAGGGCCGGAATAATATAATAGGAGGCCGTGTGCAAATGATTGTTCAGGGCCTCTTTCGTAAGCGGCCTGTAGCAGTAGCGTACGCAAACTAGGATTGGGGGGATCACCATCAGCAAGAAAAAGGGCAGGCCCTAGTTTTCCAATCCTTACCTCGAATCAGTATTACGATCCTCGAAAAGCCTTCGCTTTAACGGTTTTTCTTCATAATTTTACCTAAAAAGCAACCCAAGGGGTGAAGGAGGGGGAAGGGAACAAGCCCAAGCCCAAGCCAAGCCACAAGCCCAAGCCCAAGCCCAAAGCCCCAAGCCCAAGCCCAAGCCCAAGCCCAAGCCCCAAGCCCAAGCCCCAAAGTACGCCCTTCTTCCTTAGCGAAGCCCTCACTATTGGAGGTTCTGGTGAGGCGCCCCTTTGGAGTAGAGGCCCTGTGTAACTGCACATTGTACCCATTGGATAATCCGGCCCTACAAACAGTACCCTCTCAATGGCGTATTTACGGGGGATGCGGTCGGGACGTTGCCTTTACCCCCGAGACCTGGAAGTGTAATCTTCTCCTCTAATCCATCTCGAATTTCTACATACTTCCAAAACTAAGTCGCCCTTTAAGCAATAAAGGATAAAGTCTTTTCGGTTCTTTCTCCACCTAAATCCATGGAACGGGGTGTGGGGACGGGATTAACGGATTTCAGTGGTAGGAAGGAACAGTGTAGCGTTTCATTTCATCAGCTACACAGGTACGGCATCATGCTACATTTCCGCATCATGAAGCGCATGAAAATTCAAACATGCTGCCGAATTCTATAAAAAGATGAACGAAGGCAGGTGACTGATTCACGTCGAAATCAAAAAACCAAGAAAACCGACTTATAGGCCTAAGTGTGGTTTTATTAATCTTTTAATTCGTGGCTGTATACTTTTGCTTAACAATTTAGGCCCACGTGAAACATGCAATCGCGTTACCAGCCGACGAACAATTTTAAAACAAATATGAGGTTCAACAATTTAGGTGCACGAGAAACATGCGACTCCATTATCAAACAACGAACAATTATTTGGTAGTATAGATAACAACAACGAAATATGGGTCGGACCTCCGTAAACATACTATAAACGAACAAACAAAAATGAAATAAAATCCGGGAGCGAAACAATCAGTAACAAACGGGGTAAGGGGAGGGAGGGGGGGGGGGACTGAAAGAACTTCTCATTCAGTGTATTTATTTTAAAAATACACTTACGGGAACCAAGAGGGGAGCAGCTGAAGATGGATCATCTGATTCAGTGAGCGAAGCGAAAGTGTGCCAGTGTGCCCAAAAAGGTAATTGCAGAAACTTAGTTTGGTGAACCATGGGGCTTCCGCCCGTTTGCTATAATCGCGTTTGCCATAATCGCGTTTGCCATAATCCCATTTGCCATAATCGCGTTTGCCATAATCCCGGAAGACCTGAATATCTTAGCCCAGAAGCCATAATCCCGTTTGTCATACATGTCCGTTTGCGGCCATAAATCCTATATCAAGTCTCATTTCAAATGGAACTCTGAAAGACTTAACATTCAAAACTACTGCGCCATCTGTTGACAAAACTCGCCACTGTTTGTCATTAAAATAATTATGGAGAACTAATGGGCACATGTACTAACTTCATGTGGGCAAAAAACAACCAAAAAACCACCGTTTCCATATCAGAGTTTAATCACAGTAATCTTTTTTTGTTTTGGCTGGGGGAGGGGCAGATTGAGAGTATTTTCCTAAAAGGAAAATTTTGTTTCCCCCCCCACCCCCTAAAAAAAAAGCTAAAATTAAACTTTTACAACATAGGTAGCCTACCACTTTTCTGAGTAGTAACCTTTTCATACGACCTCTTCTAATTGGTCAAGTGGTTCAGGGGTTAGGGACCTTTAAACGACCAAATTGATTGTTTAACATTATTTTAAACATTGTTTTTATGCAACAATGCCAAACTGATAATTAAATAAATTCGTGCGTTTGGAAGGAGGTACTGCAATACTAATAAAAATAGTAATGAAATGAAAAAAGGTTACTGCTTCTTCAAAATCTAAGGAAAGCAAAAAAAAAAAGAAGAAAAGAAATGGACCAGAAAACTAGATTGGCGTTTCCATCACATAATTGCTAAGAAAAAAATAGATTTCATCAATTTGGACCAAAAAAATCTGATATCTACCCCAAAACAAAACTTGTTAAGGATTCCCGCCAAGCTTTTCGGCCGTGTGAAGTCGTGATATCAAATGCCAAGCTCTTTCGCCAAGCTAATCCCACCGAATAAGACTTCAAACGTTAAATGGAATAATTGAAAATTGTGCAATAAGCAATTTTCATGCATTTCATTTAACCTTCGAAGTTCTAAGTCGGTAGGATTAGCTTGGCGAAAGGGCTTGCGTTTGATATCACGACTTCACACGGCCGACGAAAAGCTTGGCGGGAATCCTTAACAAGTTTTGTTTTGGGGTAGAGTCACTTTTTCAACTTGACAAGCTTAATCGGTTTTTATAGGTAATTCTAGGTCATTGTGAATTCCAGGCCACCAGACTTTTGAATGCACAACAGCTTTTATCCGCACTATCCGACAGTGACCAAGGTGTATAGTTCAGGTAATATATGTGGTCTTAATATTTCTTGGATAACAAGTCTTTGTCCCCAGAAAATAGCTTTACCCTCAAGTGATAGCTCGTTTTTACGGTGAAAATACGGATTTAAACTTTCGTCACCCACCTTATCAGGCGAACCCTCGATTGACTATCGGTAAACTGTGGAAAAAATCTTATGCATGAGTGTTAACGGCTCAACCTGGTCTGATAAGGCGAACAAGGAATCAATAGTCTGCATTGTCGTGAGACGATAATCTGGTAAAGTTTTATTCAACAGGAGGTGTTTAATTACGGCAAAGGCGTACGTGACAAAAAATCTGCCGTAAAAATCTGTTTGTTCGGGATATCGTGCAGCTCAAAATGGTAGCCATTGCGATAAAGCGTCCAATGCTGAATCCAAGCTACAGCCGTAGCTGGAATGGCAACCTTATTATCAAACACCCAACGCATAGCTTTTTGGTCCATCTGCAGTATAAACGTTCTACCGAAAAGGAACTGATGGAATCTCTTTACTCCAAACATTTTTTTCTAACGCTTCAGTTCAGCTACAAACTATACGGCCTACAAATTACTATGCGTATATGCAAGAATTTATAGGGTTGGGGAGGAGAATTTGTAACTCTAAAAAGTCCCTATTGAAACGTCTTAGATATATTTCAATTAGTTCCGTCAGAGTTTTCAGAGGGCGCCACACATTCCATCTGGTAATTTTTGCTCATTTTACAGCACAAATCTAAAGTAGACTAAATTACAACTAAGCTAAACTAAATAATAATGAAATACAAGCTAGTTTCGTTTAGTTTAGTTTAACCTCCAAGCTGTAAATTTAGTAGAAATTTTCACATAAAACTAGTGGCGCCCTCTATAAACTTAGACGGAACTAATTGGAATGGATCTAAGACGTTTCAGAGGGGTCTCAAGTTACAAATTCTCCTCCCAAACCTTATAAATTCTTGGCATATGTCATCCCAGATTTGTAGTGTCGGTAATTTGGATCTGCCCTTTGGATCAATCGTGCCGGGGCCAATGTCCTTTTATTCGATGCAGCTTGTCTCACATTTTCATTAGCGAAAAAACTATGCGTATTTCACACGGATATTCACGTGCCGTGCCCACGTATTTCACACAGAATGTTTGTGTACCGTGCCATGCCATGCCGCGCGGAAGTGAAGTTGGCGGAAGTGTCTTGGCTCGGCACACGTTAATTATTTCGTCTGAAATCCGAAAGCGTGCCGTACTGTGCTGCTGGAAATGCTGACATGCTTCATTGTAGTTCAAAATTTCCCACTACGAGTTGTGGCCAAAACAAATGATGCTGACAGCTGCCGCTTGTAAATTTAAACCGTGCTGGCCCTCCAGAATCTGCTAAGAGGGTCCAGAAACGCGTCTGACCGTGACCAGCCTCAACCAACGACAAATCATGCCGTGTGAAATCCAAGAAATGATGTTTCATTTGTTTATTACATGTCATCGAAGACATGTAGGACCTGCTACAAACCTTGATTCAGTCTTTAAAACTTCACATTGTTGTTCGTGTTATTAGGCCTTTTCTGCTTCTCATCATAACACAGTGATAATGCATGAGGAATCAAGATTGGGAATTTCCGACTATACTTCTTTTTTTTACGGGCACATGAAGTTATTTACAATAATTGGCCTTTTATAACTCTCTTAATTATCAAAAGAGCTACATTATAACAGTCTTTTATATGATGAAAAGTAAAAATTTAAGATTTACCAATTAAGTACCATTTCTTACCACCAGATACCGTTATTATCAAAGTGTGTTAACCTAACTGCAGTGTGTTTGCGAATTGGTCACACCCGACTTACTCACTGTTTCCTTTTGCTGGGGGTTGACCCTCCTGAATGTTCTTGGTGTCGACGGCCACTTACGGTCCGGCACTTACTTGTTGATTGTCGCCATCTTGATGGTGTTCGTCGTCGGTTCCATCTTCCGCATGACATTGCGCGTCAGTTGGGCGATAAGTCTGTCCTCCTGTCCGGTGTTTTTCGATTTTTGCAGGAGGTACAGATGTATGACAAGATTTAGAGTAGGGGTTTGAATAACGTCTCTGTAATGTGTGGTGCAGTGGCAACCCGGACCACTGCACTGTGACTGAGGTTGGCGCTAATGACCAAGTTGTCGACGCGCCATTAAGCCTCAATCCCCCCCCCCCCTAACTGCAGTTGAAACTAGTGCCTTTTTTTTAATGTAATTTTTTGCCCCTTTTGATTGTACAGAAAATTTTTTTTTAAATACATACGTACACTGGTTAAATCAATTACCTCACTGCTACAACGGAATCTAGTGGTAAGAAATGGTACCGTACTAAAATTGGTAAATCTCAAATTCTTCGCAAAAATTTATTCAATGATTGAACAGGAGTCATACACATGAAGCAAAATTTAATTTTCGGCATAATTTTCCTTGTCTTGTTCACTAAAAACGTATTATATCACATTACAAACCCCAAAGATACAAAAAAAAGGCGGAAAAATGTATACTTATAATATTTAAAAGAGTAAAAAAGACTAAAACAGCTGGAACAACCTCAAGTTGCCGAACCTCAAGTGGTCCCAGCTGTTTTAGTGTATTTTACTCTTTTAAATTGTAAGCATACGTTTATTTTGCGCCCTGTTTTTGTACCTTTGGGGTTTGTAACGTGATGTAATCCGTTTTTATAGGTGAACAAGACAAGGTGAAGACATTGCCGAAAATTAAATTTTGCTTCATGTGTATGACTGTTGTGGGCCTTCTGTTCAATCAGGAAACACATTTTTACGACGTTACGACTTCGCCTACAAAAAAAAGGTTTGCATCTCAAATTCTTTTTGTTGTATTAAATACTGTATCATGTATAAAAATTATTGCTTTTCTGTTTCTTTTGGCAAAGTATGAATGTGCTATTGTTTTCTGAGGATAAATCATGATTTTCTTATCTTTGTAATTTTTTCATAATGTTTTTTTTTTTAATAGCAATGTACATGTAGCGGACGCGTCTCTTTTCCTCGCTTCGTGCAGTGCTTATGCAGCCACGGGCAGCAACAAAATACGGTACTAGCCCTGCTTAGAATGATAAACGTCCATCCACTGCTTTTCAGAGTTTTGCGCCCTAGATGTTATAGCACTTTTCTCTAGTTCAATCGAAATGGTAAGGAACGATGGATATGGATCGATAGCACTTTAAAACAAAGGTTATTTGTTCCCAGCTGAAGAGCCACACAGCAGTGGATGGGGGACTTGCCCATGCACGACTCAAAGGGCCACACTTTCAAGACCTTACGGTGACGACGTACCAGTTGATCATAGCATGTAAGCCAATTGTTTTACAATTGTTTTACAATGCCAGGCAGCCTCAAGAATTCCTACTTTACCTGGATCATCCATTTCTTGAAAGACATTTTGGTCTGTAGGCTGCATGTACTATCCGTAGAACAGCGATATTGGCTACGAGCTAGCATCTGGAGAGGTACGAACATCAAGGGGTACTGTATTAAAATGGAGGGAAAAACAACGGCACATCTGGTCAAGACAGTGCTTTGAGAGCGGTTTTCTTAGCCTTAAAAAAACGTTGTTTTCTCCAATTCCTTATGCTGCGAGGTTGTAGTCGGAAAAGAAAAGATTCCACTTGCTAAAAATTTAAGTAACTGCAAACAAATCGACACAAATCGCGCGTTTTAGGCTTAAGAAAACCGATCTAACAGCTGGATTCAGTAAAACGCCCTTCTTTTTTTCCCTCCAATATCCCTTGCAGCTATGCCCTCCAGATGCTGTCTCGTAGCCAATATGACGTCACTTGCCGTTGCTCTATAGAGCTGTGACAATTACGTAATATTATTATGCTGGAGCCAGTAACTGGGCTAGTTGCAAGGGCCACTAGATTAAAATGTAACGGAAAACAACGGCACTTCTAGTCACGACAGTGCTTTGAGAGCGGATTTCTTAGGCTTAAAAAACGTTGTTTTCTCCAACAACAAAAATCACGCGTTATAGGATTAAGAAATACAGTCTAATAGCATTGGCTTCAATAAGACGATCTTCTATTCGCCCTCCAGTGCTCCTTGCAGCTAACCCAGTTACTGACTTCACCATAGAGTTATACACAATAATACTACGTTGTGTCACTGCCCTATACTGTAGTGAAAATAAACTCAACTTCTCTGTATTAAGCGGATTTTAAATGTTTTTTTCCGTATTTAAGAGAGTGAAAAAAGGTGTATTATTGTAATAATCAAGTGTAAAATAAACTTGTTTGCTCTTTAATTCTCCGAAATCCATTAGAGGATTAATCCATCAGCTATCTCCACGACTTGAAGCGTTGTAGATAACGGAATGAAGATATGCCACATGGTTAATGAACAGTTGGACTCGCCCACAATTTATGATCAACCTAATCTTGACAATGATGCTAATCTTTTGACACCTTATCGGATTAGATCTCGCAATAATAGCAGCAGCTCGTGCGAGATACGACTGCCTTACGCGCAAAGAGTCTGCCAAACGTAGCAGTGCTTGACATGACTGAAAGCAGATAATGCAATTTCAGTGATGGACACTCGGATGGAGGCTGAGAATGGACAAATTGATCACAGACTGATGTAAATAATATAATAAACCTAAATCAGTAATAAGTCAGCAACGAAACAGACACTTAAACGTACATTCCACCTGACTTACAACAGCCACGCGCAGATCTCCAGCCGCGCATGTTACCATTGCACCGTTTCGCGAGACTCAGCGCGATAATACAAGGCCAACTGAGACAGCAGCTGCGACTATTATCGCAGCTGACGAAAATTGTGTCGTCACAAACCCGAAAGATTTGTGTATATTAACATCACACTTTATAATTTTTTTAGGCTAGTATCTTATAATTTTTCTTCAGCGATCTATTAGCGTGAATAATTTTAATTTTTACCGCATTAAGTCTTTTAGATTTTCGATCTCATGGTTAATTATTAGCAAACGATTAAAAATTAGTACGTGCACATACACAGATGAAACGTCATGGTTATCGTGAGCGCGCAAAGGATCATATAATCGCAGGATGCTATTAAGTTAGTTCTCAATATTCAACAGAAAATCTCGTAGACGCCACATTTTAAAACGGATTTTTACCCAACCAAGGGATTGACTAACGGTAAGTAAATAGAACTTTGGGGCCGTACTTGATGTGGAGGATCGAGAAAAATGGCGTTGGGAGGAATGTACATTTAAAAAATAACGTAGTGCATAAGTCACTCTCATCAGGATTGGTATGGAGAAGGAGTTTCCAATACAATTCTACCCTTAGTTCCACCATTCGTACCGAGTCCAGAGCCCATGCGGCCAGTTGTCAAACCAGTGTTAGCTTTTTCTTTTTGCAGAAAACGTTACGTTAAAAATTACGTTGTGTAGGGTTTTACCTAACAAATCGGTAAAATATATCCTTTGCGCTGTGAATAGCCCAATTATGTGTTTATTCACAAGAACTAGTATTTAAACGAACTTAAACCAAGAAAGGTATTGTGTTTCTTGAGCCAAGGCCGACAGGTGTAGAAATTCTTGTCTTGCCTCCCGACTCGACGCCAGTTCTCGCAAGCTCCAGAGAGATGAAGCCTCTTAAAGGTACATGCATCCATGTTGGCTTTTTCTGTATGACTCAGTTTTGTGACATTAGTTCAAACGTATGTAAATGTTGCCAGCACATTCATCGCAATAATGCGAGTTGATTTTGCGACAATTACTCTAACCCGTGTAAATGTTGCAAACACGAGTCTCAACAGGTCGCATAACATACCGGAAGGATTAATGTCCCTTTAAGCATTGCTTTGGTAAAATGTGATTTAAGCGATGTTACATCAGCTGGCTTGGACCTGACGAAAAATAGCAAACTGTGGGAGAGCTAAACCAAAATTAGACTGAACAAATGCTTCTAAGGGAAGCTGGGGAACTTTGGGTTTAAATTAGGGTAAAGAGGCTTGTTTAGGTTGGGGGAAAAAGCCGAACCACAATTGGGCCTACTAGAGGCCTAAAACCCAAAAATCATCCTAACTTGGCGACCTAGCAGGGGTCCGAAGAGGACCAGCCAGTTGGCTGGCCCGAAAGCTTTCTGATTTTTCCATGCTGGCCCCTTTGCTTAAATACGTTTTGGTGGTAACCCCTGACAACCGCAAAATAGCCAGGGTATTATGGAAATGGAAGCTTCTAGAAGGTTCTATAGAGGCAGGAACCGGAAAGGAAATTATAAGGCATAGATAATGTCCACCTGTGTAAGATTAGACTTACTCAAGACTAAGATTGGCTATTGGCCCCAGCAATCATGCAAGTACAAGATTTGCGACAGGACCCAGGAGTTGAAATCTGCTGCTTCTCTCCCATACAGCCTTGTGCAAACGGTGGAATACGAAGCGAGAGTTACTGCAAACAAGAAGCACCTAAGTGAGATCATTAAAAAAAAAATCCATTAAGTGCACAATACGTAATACGGAATTAATGTTTCGGAATTTTCACTATTCCGTCTTAAAGAATACTTTCCTATCATTGAAACACTTAAACTCAATAAGTTTTCAAGAAAAAGGTGAAAATACGCAAACCAAAAACAGTAAAGTAGACTTGAGGAGAAGCCCACGTGGTACTGGAATTTGCATGATCCGTGTCTTTCTTGTTTAGATTCCCGAGAGGAAGGACAGGGCTCGTTGACTTCGCCTCCCGTATTCGCCTTTATTCGCCATACACGTGGCATTTATTCACTCCTGCTCTGATTCATTCGAATGACGAGACTCTGATTCGAACCTGCCCTACGCAAAGTTGATCATAAACTCGTTACTGTATCAATGTTTAATTTAATAGTCAAGTCTACTGGAAAGACTAAAAGTAGTTAGCATACTAGGTACGAATGAACACTAACAAGCACCTGGTCGCCTCTTATGGTGGGGCAAGGTGACCCGATGGTTACGCAATACGCACGACTATTTCATATGCCGGAGGTCTCGTGTTTGAGCCTACCTCAGCCACCACTGGTATTTTCGGGAGTTGAAGGGCCCCGTGATGCCTCGTCCTAATGACGATTGTGACAATCAAAGAACCTAAGAATTTCTGATTGGAATTACCTAGCAAAATTGTCCCTCTCGCCTGCTGGCACCATGGGAAAACGTCAAACCTCCATTCGCATCGTATGGTGAAGACCAATCAGCAAGAGCATATTTGTTCAAAATCCACTCACTTACTCATTGCTGTGTTCATCGAGACCAATTTACACCCATTTACAGACATTCAAAACACACACTCCTTAACGGGATATACCTCCCAGTGCCATTTTTCTCGATCCTCCACATTAAGTACGGCCCCAAAGGTCTATTTCCTTACCGTTAGTCTTTACCTAGCTAAAAATCCTTTTTTAAAAGTGGCGTCTAGGAGATTTTCTGTTGAATATAATGGAACTTTATTTACGAACGACCCGTAACTATATGATGCTTTGCGCGCGTACAATAACCATGACGTTTCATCTCTGTGTGTGCATGTACTACTTTGCTAATAATTACCATGAGATCAAAAATCTAAAAGCGTAATGCGGTAAAAATTAAAATTAATTATTCCAATAGATCGCCGAAGCAAAATTACAAGACACTAGCCTAGAAAATTATAAATTGTGATGTTAAAATACGAGAATCATTCCGATTTGTGACACGATTAATGCGTTCATGCTGGTTTCGTCTATTAGGCACAATGCCAAATGAGACAGTACGAAGAACGCAGCTACTATCTCAGATGACCTTGCTGTTCGTTTATACGCGGAAGACGACTAGCGCGAACTGTTATAAGGCAGGCCGGGGGTATCCCTTTAATACCATGCCATTACGAATCACCTAATTTCAATTAACACATTTTGTTTCAGCCCTTCACATCTACCATTTTTTTTACGCTTTACCAAATTACCAGGTGTTAATCCCCATTCCAGACACAGCGTAATTTACAATTTTTTTTTATTATCAAGGAATCGAGGGTCTTTTGATTTCATAAATTACTGTCCCCCCCCCCCCCAAACCATTGCAAACGTATAAAGATGGTTTTGCTTAGGGTTAGTTAACATATTTCATAACTCTAACAACGAAAGTTTGTCACATATTTCTAATTTCACTTCTGCTACTTTAGCTACATATCGGTTGGCCTCACTCCACTGGTTTCCTTCTTTATTTGTGCTTTTTGGTTATGAACGGCGGGCAGAGGGGAAGGGGCTGATAAGTTTTCATAGCAACTTGACCCCCCTCCCCCCTTCTTGTATACTCATCAAACATTTTTCACCCTTCCTCTGTTGCCCCCTAGACTCTTCAAACGATTTTTTTTTATTTCCGAAGCAATGTTTTGCTCTAGATGCACTGCTTTTCTGCTTTCTACTCTGAAAGAAATGCCTTAAATGTTCAGGTGTGATGATGTTTGGCATGTCTTAATGAAAATAAATAAAGTTTAGTATACTTCCCATACTTTTTTGCCATATACCATGATAGTAACCCGTTCCATAAAAGCAAAAAATCTTCCACGAACCCCATCTCAAATTCCGTTGCCTCCCCCTCCATTTCAATACTGAGTACTTGTCCCCAAAAGGACCGAAAACCATTCGAGCAAAGTTTGTTTCACTTGTCTAAATAAATTGATGCAAATAATAATAATGTACTAAACTAAAGTAAAAATTATGCCGGCAGTTTTTATAATTATAAAAAAAATTATAAAGTTGAGATACGAGTTGCAAATTTGGTGCTTTATTTGTGTTTTTGTACAGCCTTACTTATGGAAACCTTTTAAATGTATTTTATTGTACTCTGATGAACATTCTGGAGTTATGGAGGTAAAAGTTGATGTTTAATACTGTGCCGGTCGACTCACTTTTGATCTGCGACGATTTTATATATTCAATACCTACACAATGACAGAGGTCAACTGATTAAGAGCGATGGTGAGCTCGTACATAACAGTTAGTAAAATTGGTATTATGGAGAATCACCGATAATAAGAGTTACCAGATCAAAATGAAGTTTGCTCCGGGTATGGATGTAACCCTATAAAAAGAAACCCTATGAAAAGAAACTACATAGATCCGATCAAATGCGCAACCTGAGACACCTAATACGAACTCATTAATTTACTTAAATTTGATTGATCTCGGTGATGACAACGACCCACCTCACTCTAATGGGACGACGATCTGACAGGGCCCATCGGTCAAGAGTAGTGGGGGAGAGATTTCCATTAATGAAGCTACACATCAGATACTAGAGAAGATATACTACCACCCAAGCTCGAGTGGTAGTCCTGGGTGTGTAGCTCAACTAGCTAGAGCTGTGAAGCTAGTGGAAAGACTGCTCCTTTAAAGGGTATCAAACAGTGACTGGCTGGTGAAGAGTCGTACACCTTTCAAGGCTGTGATCCATAAATTCCAGAAGAATAGTGTGCGTACCAGCAGCAGACTTTACGACGAGATGTATGCTGATCTGGTCTATATGAAGAATTTAGCAGAATTCAATGACGGTTTTAACTGGTTGCTAACATTAATCAATGTGTTTGCCGAAATAATACCTGTAAAGCATAAGGACGAGATTAGTGTATCTATAGCCTTAAAGAGGCTCTTCAGTAAAATGTCTAAAATAATGCATTTTTTTCTGACAAAGGGGATGAATTCTGAACTAGATACGTACAGAAAGTTATGCAGCAATATGGTTTTAAACAATACAATTCAGAGAATGAGGAGATTAAAGCATGTGTTTCTGAATGTTATGTACTCGGGCTAAGATTTCTGAAGAGCCAATCCATGCACATGAGGAACTCAAAGTGCTAATCGATGTTCTATCCTCTCTCGCTTCTTCCTACAACAACTCTTACCATCAAAGTATTAAGATGAACCCAAACCAGGTCGATGAAGGGAATAAAGAACATTTGTTTGTGAACATGTAAGGTTCGGGACTCAAGAAAGACCATGCTGTGAGAATGAGTGAAAAGAAACACGTTTTCAGTAAAGGTTACGAGCCGAATTGGACTTGTTAAATTATGTATATCACAAAAATAAATAGAAAACATCCCATCCACACTTATAAAGTGCTTACACTGGAGATGACATAGTGGGCACCTTCTGCAAGCAAGAACTGCAGAAAGTCATCCTACTGAAGACTTACAAGATAAAAATTGGGCTTAAGGCCAGAAAGCGCGGCAGACGTACTGAATACTTCGTCCAGTGACTTAACTACCCAGCATCCTTCAACAATAGGATTATGGACCCACAGTAGTTGACATGTAGAAAATGGATGATGAAATATAGCTTACTCTTCCCTCTAACAGCAGCATGAATATATTTTCAAATAACACTTTACAAAATTACATTATGTGTCTATCTACCCTTTTAGAACTAGACTCGAGCTACGGGTTTGCTTTAACTCAAATTTCATTCCCGAATTCCTTTAGTCAAAACAGTGGGATTGTGCTACGTATCCACGAAGATGAAGCTAGACTGTTGTTGTTGTAGTATAGACAGTCTGGAGATGGAGAACATGAAGCAGAAGAAGGTTTGTCTCCTGAAGAAAAGGCTAGAATAGCTAGTTTCTTAAAGCCAAGTGATAACTGTATTTTGACTTGCACTCGAGGTGAAAAACGTTACGATAGCAAGCATGAGTTGATGAACACAATTAATACTGAAATCTAAAAGATTAAAGCTCAATATAAAGATGCTAACAGCCACATGAAACGTACTGAAGAAGATGGTTTACCTAATATCGCTTACAACGAACATACACATACCTATTGCCGTAAATGATAATTAATATTTAAGACTAAATTTAGGCGCTAAACTAGCAGTGAGGTTCGACTTTCACTCGGACCAATTCCCTAACTTACCCGAGAAGGAAGAATCCACCGTTCAAACGAAATTTCTTTTCAAAGAAAGGATGAGTACAGTTATCCAATCTGTGTACATGTATTCTAATATAATCCAGCCACAGTTAGTCAGGGATTTTAAATGCCATTATTGAAGATTTCACCCGTCCTCGACGAGACCGGTGAAGTGACAAACTTTGAGTTCGTAGGCTCCATTACTTCCATTACAGACATTTTCTTTTCAATACGTAGAGATAGTTCTGAGAGATGATGTAGGTTGTCACACAGAATTTAAATGCTACAGCCGAGTTGTTTGCGTGTTACATTTTCGGCACTGATGAGGTTGAATCGTTGTGTATCAATAGCATCAGCTCAACCCTCTTCTTATTCATAATTGAATTAAGGACGGAAAAGCCAAAGACTCAACAAGAGTTAAATAAATACAGATGCAAACCTATTTACGTTGCCTTTTGGATTTATATCCAAAATTTATATTTATTCTGAACGGGGAATCGAACCCACGAACTCTGAAACCAAAGGCCGAGGTCCTACTGCTGAGCCATACTGACACAGCCAAAAGGAAACGTCCATAGGCAGCACTTACTGTGTGCATATATACATATAAACATACGTTCTCCATTCGCCACTGGAGGGACGCTTATTTGCCGAGCCACACTCCAAGTGAAACGAATAGAACACTTAAACGTGAAATAAAGATTAAGAACGAAAAAGCCAAAGGCTCAACAACAGTTAAATAAATACAGATGCAAACCTATTTATGCACGTATTAAGTGCTTCCAATGGACATTTCCTTTTGGCCATGTCAGTATGGCTCAGCGGTAGGACCTCGGCCTTTGGTTTCAGAGGTCATGGGTTCGATTCCCCACTCAGGCAGTCTGACATATAAACCCAAAAGGCAATGTAAGTAGCTTTGCTTCTGTATTTATTCATCATTTTTAAGAGGTGCCCATACAGTGAATATTACGTAAATCAGGTAGGGGAGAGAGTCCCGTCTTCTTTGGATATTTGAGTCAAAGAGGCCATGGTTTTGTTCTGTGTTAAGCTACCCAGGACGTACAACCTTCCCCTTCTTAAAAGGTATAGAAACTTGGGGCACCAGGCTCTCTGTACTGGTGTTAGCAATGGAGGTGACTGGTAAAACCTTTAAACAGTCTGTGAAAGATAAGTTACAAGAGACTGCAGGTTGCATACCTGATGATGTTGCTACTAAAATACAGGGAGAGAGGGGGAGAAAACAACAGCAGCAAACGCCCTGCAATAAAGGATGTACATGCAAAAATGGTGTTAAACCATGTTTGTGCTAGTATATAAAGTGAGCTCTACCTCCCTCAGCTCACCATTCTTCAAGATGGTGTTTTTTTTTCAATCCTGCTTTGTGCGAGTGTTTGCTGAGCCCTCTGGACTTATTTTCCGTCGCTCGAACACAGCTACTCAGAAAACTAAATACACAGAGTAAGATCTGTTACAAATATTTCATCGAGTCAAGTGTTAGATTTTGTAGTACCTAGCTCCGAAGACTATGTGGACCTATCACAAACACTGTTTTACCTGAAGTGAAAATATCAAAATCACCAGGTGTTGATTTGACTGCAACTGTTTATTCAATGTTAGTACTATCAATCTATGGCTTCGATCTATGTTCTCTCAAGTTAATATCACCATCAACAAGAAGCTAACCACAGGTACTAACGACAATTACTGTTATAAAGTCTTCATACAAACATTACTGAGATATGGGAAGGAAGCTAAACACACTCAGCTACATTCCACTTTCTGGATGCCCTCTCGTGAATGTAGAACTTTTGGGACGAGTACATCATGACATGGTTATGCATCCTAAACTTATTTTAAATAACACAGAAATCAAGTTCCGTGTCTTACCACATAAACCACAGTTCCATCTGTATTTAAATGCTACTGAGGTGACCGTGAATCGAGCTCCCGTACTAGAATTTTTAGATGCTTCCCTCCGTATCCAAAGTAACGCCATCACCGAATAACCTGCTAGCCTATGCTCGAACTCTGTTACCACGAGTAGCAAACTTCCTTACAGGAACACTGAAATCAAGACAAATACCTAAGTGGCTGGAGTGAGTAGTGGTCAGATTGACCATTTTTTAATGGTAATGTACCTTTACGCGGTACGGTAGCACTAGTCACGGGGATTGCGGGCAAGACCTCCTTCTACTTTGCACATCACAATCTGAGTTCATTAACCCTTTCAGCTGATGGTGAGACTGAATGGGAAATCATTAACTTGTGGTCTCACCAAATGATAACTATGTCAATCCGTACATGTCATTGTTTATTGGACAAGGAATCCCTTACCATAACATGTCTAGTGACATTACGCATGCTACTGTTGCTGCCAGTAAATGTATCTTTTGTTTCGACTTCACTGACGGTTACTGTGTAGATGACTCCTCACATGTATCTCTTGTTAAAAATGGTATGGTGAGACAAGAATTATAAACTTAGAATTTTTTCACACGTGACTGTTATTGTGTTTGGAGAATGGGAGGCATTATTGGAGATAGGCGAATGTCGTAATGAGCTATTAACAGAATGAACACTACTGGAATTAACTATAACTTAAGGGTACGTGCAAGATCTACTAGGGTGCCATTCCTTCGAATCATTTACCTGCAGTTTGTGGATGGAGCATTATAACTGGACAGTTGTGACAAGCCTGGAAGTCATTGGGTGGTGGCAAGCCCTTACGAGTATTTTGGTAGTTATGTGTTCTTGCCATTGACGCATTCCATCTTACAATATCTAAAGAAGGACATACTAAAACATGGCATTACAACAGAACACCGTTACAGACTTTAGGTAGCACAGTATGTGCTCCTTTTGTATTTATCGCATATGGATGTGTTGTACACAATGTACAGGCCAGTCTGCCTCATCTAATATTAAAAGACTCATTTTGCTCCAACATCCTGATCGCTTTGTGCTCAAATCTGTATTTTCTTTGAAATAATATATTTTTTGTGTATAAAACCCTCACACCATACTCATGTGACCTGTGTTTCTTTCTTTTTAAATGGATGTTCTTTGGATGGGGATGGCTTTCATGTGTGATACTTGTGCTCGTTGATAACTATACGGATTCATTTGCATAGAAACGTGAGGAATGCACATAACCAAAATCATACGTGCGCTACCTGTAGGTTTATGTTTTACTCTTGGGATTGCCTTGAGACATCATGTCAGATGTCATCAGTTTAAATGCATCAGTTGTCCAAGGAATTACATCACCCATGAGGAGATGAATCGACACTGCACTGACGAGCATTCTTGCATGCCAGAGGTTCTGGTGTTTAACCTTGAAGCTTCTACTTATGCTGGTTTATGCACAAAATAATGCGAACCCTTGATCACTACATATGTTCACCAATATTTAATGGGTCTTTGATCTCATCTCACCATTTTGTTGTTCCAACTTCTACAACGATTACGCCAGTTGAAGTCTACAGGTTGTACAACCGCTACATTAGAGAAGTTGCAAATATATGGTGAGAAGTTATATATGCCCGTTTATTTATGTAGTAAGACATGTCAATTTGTATCTTACCTTGCAATCGAGGATGGGATCATCATCAAGAATATTCTCCACCAACTGGACGAATTTCACAGACGTGGTTATGGTTGGGTCATAATCAATACTGAGAAGTTTGATGCACACGTAGGATGGTTTATCCCTCATACCGGAGGGTTTGGGGCTACTGTGCTCGACAAATGTTTACTCATGATAAAAGCTGTCGTAAACATATAGTGGACAGATCATAAGGTTTTTTTTTTGTATTCTGTGCTTGTGGGTTTACATCCTGCTGAAGTTAATCCCGGTAGAGCTAGTCATTATACTCCACATATTAATGATTTAGATTTATCTGGATGTTGCCTGTGATGTTGCCTGATTTGAAAGTTGAAATAACCTATCAAATTTTGTATATGGATATGAAAAAAATAAATGAGTTCCCTTTGTACATGAGTAAACATATGGGTTGTCCGTGTTGCTCCTAGTAGAAGGGAGGCATTTCTGTCTCATTTGGCATTTTTACAGATTGGTGTGTTCTAACAAAACTAAAGCTGTTTGTCCTTATTGTACGAGCACATTTAATAACAAGCCATTATTAGACGATCATTTGGTACTGTGTATAACCAAGCCCTATTCACTCCCTCCGAAATCTGTGCAACTTTCCATCGAAAGCTCGCGCGATCAAAACGTGCTCCGCCATCTGTAGGACGCGATACGTTGGCCCCCACTACTTCCGAATAAAGCCAAAACTGAAACTGAAAGTAAAGCCAAGTTTATGCTGGTAATGTACAGGAGACAGATGGTGGTCGCCTGGCTCTAACATCACTTCCGCTAGTGACGCAAACGCCCGCAGTTGGTGGTATCGTGGCAAATTTGAGAAACTACAGTGTTTCTAACGGAGTTTTGCACGCGTTGCTAGAGCGGTAAGTGTAGCAAGTGAGTTATCCCGTAACGAAGTGGAGTTATTAATCCAAGGTATAACTATGAAGCCTCAGCATGTCAAAATGCCTGACAAATCTTTGATGGAATTTATGAGATATGGCCATCAGGTATCTCACGTGTTTGTTTTATATGCTGACTTTGAGTTGGTTTTAGCTCGTTTACATACTTGTAAACCTAACACTGAAAGTTCTTTTCCACATAAGCCACCTTTACAAGTGCTCTGTGGGTATGCATATATACTTGTAGGTACCGAGGTGATGGCTGTGTTACAAACGTGTTTCATAATTTCATTCAGGTTTGGAATTATGCTGATAAAATCAAGAGGTCTATGATGCCCATGAAACTGAATGCTATATATATATTCAATTTCTCAACATCTACACATTGTCACATGTATGAGAAGTAGGTCATACATATGGATGTGAAGGTTAACGATCATTGTCACATTACCAGCAACTATCGAATACACACATAGCAAGTCAAACGAATCAGAATTAAAATATAAACCCACTAACCAAGACAAAACAAAGACCAAATAACAAAACGACTTATAAGACCCAAATTAAACACACCCAATCTCTCACTGACATAGCACACAAACTCACACATAACACACACATACCACACCCTCTCACAGACATAGCCAAATTCAAATACAAATTGTGTTCACTTTCTGAAATTACCTAGGAATCAAAATAAACTTTGTCCCCTGGAATTGGAGTTTAAATTACAGTTCGTTTTTATTTGCGTGCCTTCACAGCTGTAAGTTCCATAAGGATGCGAGTTCTAATGTGTTTTTTGTTCAGTTAATGTGTTTTGAATTGGAATATACTCAATAAAACAGCCCTCTAGCTTTGTAGATGATACGGCTAAAAAAGGTTTCACAGTAAGCCTGTAACCAGACTAAAACTAACTCATGCTAATTAATTGAAAAATATACCATCGCTCTACATGCTTGAGATATTACTACAAAATAATTAGCATTCGTTATTTTAATATTTTCGTTCAAAAACTGTATTATCGAAAAAAGTGTTAGGTCTATTACTACTAATTATACCCTGCTAGGTCGATTATATCCCAGTTCCTCTACCTCACACTGCGGCAAGTTTTCATCCCCGTTGCTTGCTGTGGGTTTGCCTCGGATTAGCTCAGTCGGAGTCGGACTTACTTTCTGCTAACCTCTGAACTCTGACCTCGGTTCGGGGTTTCAAAGCTGGAAGCCACGCCCATTGTGTTCTCTCTCTCCTCAACAGTCTAACTGAAGTGTACTGATACCTGGTGGCGGTCGCTCACACGTGGCTAGTGGCATCAATCCCACTGAGAACTCGCAACACCACCATAGTAGCAAATGGGATGCACTCAAAGAAACAGACATTCCATCGACAGTAAAGAACAACGAATTCATTAAGCCAAAAATACTGGCAATTGCTTGTAGCACGTATGTGAGTTAACATTTATTAAAAATTTAACAATGCTTCAATATCAAGCATTTTTAGATCAGCACGACATAGTGCATTTGCGCTCCCTTATCTCCTACAAAAAAAAAAAAATAAAGTAAAATAAGCAAAAACACACAGAAAGAATAGACTGTGCCAAGCTACTGCATTATTTTCCAGGGAATTAAAATAAAATCCAGGCTTACAGCACTGACCACAAACAAGCCTTAAATGCTACAATGTAGTTGTAATGTGTAAGAGTCCACGATAAACCTGACTGCTGCATTTGAATTTTTTGTTAGCCATGTACACTATAGAAACCTGCTTTGTTCTAAATTAAACATGGCCCAAAAAAAAATTCAAATGCAACAGTCCCCTTACAAGCATCGAGCTTTCGCTGACCGCGGTGGCAATGGAGCCCGGTGTACAAGTGAGATAGTTAATGGTGATAGCCATGCCATCCCTCCACGCCACTGGCTATATTTTATAAGCCATGTGTGCCTTGCTGCCACTGCCAATAATTATGCCATTGTTTTTAACAATTGCAGTACAATCTACCATTACAAAATTTGAAATAAACAGCTGCATGGCAGATGATGCAGATGGATAAGTCGCCAGAGATGAATCACCGATGGTGATGCCAAGCTCCATTGTTGTTTTATGAAGACGATATTGTTCCTTCTTTTGGTTGCCAAATATCTACCTAGGACGAATATCAACCTAGGATTCTTCGAACTTGCAGCCACAAATCTTTGCACACAGTTTGTAAGCGGGTCCCAGGTCAGGCATTGGCAATGCAATAGGGTTGAGGATCTAACAACCTTTTTAAGAGAGAGCAATTCTTTGGAACAGCGATAAAATCTGTAACAGGCGACACCAAGCCTTTACGTTTAGACTGCTGGGGGTCCTTAACAGAGGTGTGTGCCACCACGCCACCGGCAAAATTTCAAACACCATGTGTGCCCCCCTGCCACCACCGATAATTAAGCCATTGTTTTTAACAATTGCAGGACAAGATGTCGTTGCAAAAAATTTGAAATGGAAAAAAAAATCAACCAACAAATAACCAGGTAGTAGTCAGTAACTTTTGTTTTTAATAGCTACCGAAATTCTTGAACACTGTTATCCAATGTCGTAACTGCTGTTTCTCAAAGGGCAGTGGGTAAAATGATAAAATGTAGGGACCCCCAAACACTAAACAATTTTGGGTTCAAAGTTGTAGTTATTTTACAGTAGATGTATGTACAAATTTGGCCCCCCTGCTTTTAATTGAGGGTCCCCTTAACTCCTGCGCCATTAGCAACAGACTTGCCTATGGGATTGGCGAGGGCATGACTGGAAACAGGAGGTGGGTTTGTTGAGCCCATGGATGCTAAACCAGACTACAACACCGTTCAAATTTTGACACAAATTGAATCAGACCGTGTAGATTCACAGTCTAAAAAAAAACCTAACGGGTTAAAGGTTCGACCCTCCAAAGACGTATGGTTAATAGTATAAACCAGTGGAATCTGAAAATTCCCCAAGACAACTACGTAAGTAATGGCCGATCAGAAGCTCCCTTAATGTGACACCCACAGGGACGACAGTAAGGGAGGAAGAGGGGAGGGGTAGTGGTCGGTTCCCCCACACACATTTTTGGCTGACCCCACCTTTCCCCGGCACCTCCCTCACCAATCATATCAAAATCAAACATACAAACGACAAAAATTCCGGTTACTTAATAAAAAAAACTACATTAGTTTCTTTCACAGCGACAGAAAAGACTTGAGGTCACGACAATAAAGTATCGTTGTTTCTGAGAGAGTTGCAGAATGATCTTTTTTTTCCGAGCTGGATTTAAATATTGCCAAAAAATTGGGTCTCGGAAACAGTTAAGAACGATTGTTGTAAGAAATAAAATTGCAAGAGTGTATTTTGAATTTTTTTTGGGAGGGGGGGGGGGGTGTCGGGGGACTGCAAAATTAAATTTTTTGGGGTTCGCCCCCTTGGCTATAAAATTGCTAACCCACTGCCACCTCCCCAATATAAAGTGATTCTAGCTTCGTCCCTAAACACCCAAGGAGTCCCTTGTCATTACGTCTCTGCACTACAATTTAAAGAAACAGGCGTATATTGCATTGAACATATCTAGTGAAGCATTCAGCAAGAGCGTCTGACGTCATTTGCAACCTTCCACATTCTATGCAAACAATTCTAGAGCTTATCGCTGCGTATCTCTGTTAGTTTTTCTACTTCAAGTGCATGATTAAAATACTTCGTTATCCAAGTGGAGGTTATCAAAGTTGACAATAATCTACAAATGCCGCCTTTTATTCGATATTCAGTTTAATATTGAACGAAGCAACTAGGCAGTAGCTGACCTTAGTTACTTATAAAGCCACTCCATTTAAAGCTGAAGAACTTTTACGTTAAGCCTGTCAGGCAGACGAGAGATGCATATCATGAGCTATCACACAGTTCATAAATCTTACTTGATGGGCAACTTGTGCCTCAAAACTATTAAATAAACAGTTGTAACCAAGATGTGGGATTATTCGTCACGTGAATGAATGACTTTTGAAGCCTTTTCGGGAATATTATTCCGTTTTATTTCCCGTACTACTTACGAACTGCCAGATACACAGTTGAATACACAGGAAGGAAGAGTAATGAAGCTGCAATTTTAGAAGACAAGTAAACAAAATCCCGTCATGGCATCCAGGGACTGCTTACGTTGCAGACCACCGAACCAATGCATACAACAGAAGCTTGTTTGCTTGAACAGGAAGGATTTATTACACTGTATTGACTGCTCCTGCAAATGCAATTAGTAGCCGATGCTGCATCCAAAACAGTGAAAAACCTATCAAGCTTGTGCTTGCAAATACCAACACATATAAATCCCATATATCCCCATCTGAGGTCATTGATCTGAATTAGCACCACAAAAATTATGTTAACACTGTTTCAACTGGATGTATCAGAACTTAGAAACCTGTCAGCATTAAACAAAAAGTTTGGATTTGAGTTTAATGTATGGAATTTTTTTGCAAAATGGTACAAGACTAGTGGCCCTTATCTGCGTTTTCAATATGTTATTATTTTTGCGATGCCCCTGGATTCTCAACAAGACGCCACACACAGGACGTCCGTATTTGTTAGTTCCAGGTCACCCTGATAGTTTTGTAATGAGTGACGATGGAAATACGAAGCCACGTATACGGTGATAGGTCAATATATCTTCAGAGTGCGAGGGAAAGCACTCATTTCTGATGTAGGGAGAGGCTGGAGGGAAATCAATTCGACAATGTTCAATGCACAGGGGTTGGGGGAGGAGTTTAAAGTAATACATTAATGAAAAGATGGACATAAAAACTGAACGGATTAATTATTTCAAACCAGTATATCGGCTTTGACGCAATGCAAGAAAAGGGAAAATTGTCAGTTTGACTAAACTGTTTGTTTACCTAATGTTTTAGCCAATAGCGTAAAAATTGAAAGTCTCTCCCCGTTCCTTCCCCCAGGACCACCAAGACATTGGCCCGGGCCCTGGGGTCAGTGTTCGTCAATATATTTTTTAATACTTTCCATAACGTTACAGTTCTTTTTCGTAAAATTAGGGGGTAAAATGTCCTAATGCCCTAAAGTTATGTACCAAACCTATTGTTGTAGAACTATAGTGCAATATCCATGGGCTGTACTGGTTTAAATTTCAAAATACAATTTAAAAAATCCTTTCCCTCCCAACCCTGAACACAGGTGGGAGTTTCCTGTTGTGCTACCCCTTTTTTGGTAGGTTTTGGCCCAGGCCTGAAAACACCTTAATCCTGCTCTGGGTGTTGGTGATGGCCAGGACCCCATTTGGCCCAGGATCAGGATCCCCCAATAAAACATCCAAGAACATGTCACACGGGCACATAAAACGAGCTCTTGCACAAGCAATGAGACCACGAAAACATTAACTTGTTAGCCCTTCTCCCCTGACTTTTCTGCAAGTCAGTCACAGCAGGATTTTGGTTTTGAGACAGGCAAATTTGTTTTAGTGCAATCTTATCTTAAAGACCTTTCCATTGACGTATTTATTACTTGACCCTCCCCCACTTCCCTTTTCGATAAAAACTATCGAATTGTTCCTCTTGTGACATGCCCCAGAGGGGTGAAGGTTGTGTACCTACAGATAATCTGCTGGCCCAATAAACATATTGGGAAGAGTAAATGTTAACAGTTAAGGGTCTAAAAGTCAAAAGCTAGAAGGAACACGTTTAAGCTTTGACAGTCAGGGCCTAGGTGTAAAATTTGTTAGTAAGAGGCTGGTAAGTATTAGACCCTTACTACCCGGTGGTTAGCTTAGTTCTAGTCTACTCGGACAGAACGTGTGTATGAATGATTGTAGCAGGTTTTCTTTGTTCTTGGAATATCTTTAAAGAACTTTAGGAACACAATTTTCTTGTGAAGTTTGGTATTTGTCTTTTGATGTTTTAGAATTTGTTATTATCTTCATACGAATTTCGTACATTTAAAGTAATTAGTTACAACCAATAACGCTCTCTGATGCGAATATGTTGCCATATTACTAATAAACCGAAGAAAAAAAACATTTAGCCCTAAAGTAAAGTAGGAAACGCACACCTCACTAACATTAGACTTGCTTAATGACTTAGTAAGACGATTTTGTAAATCCACCTTTGTAAATATAATTCTAGCCTATTCGGATGGGATGTGTGTATGCACGGTTTTAGCACATTTTTGTGCTTGGAATATCTTTAAAGAACTTTCTTTATCGCTATCATTCAACGAATTTCGTAGATTTTAAGGTAATTGATGACAACAAATAATGCTCTCGGCTGCATATATGCTATTACGTTACCGAACCGAAAAATAAACTTTTCAACATACTTTTCAAGCAGGAAACGTACGCCGTACTACCACTGGATCATCACGTGGGTCTTTATATAAGGATCTCTTACAGTTTTTTTTTCAAAATGTATTTATTGCTTTCCCATCCTTAAGGACGAAAGCTGGGCACCGGATAGTAAGGGTCTAATGCTTACCAGCCTCTTACTGATAGATTTTACACCTAGACCCTGACTGTCAAAGCTTGTCCGTGTTCCTTCTAGGTTTTGACTTTTTGACCTTAATCTTAACATTTAACGTTCCGTTTTTTTTTTATTAACTAGTGTTACTTTGAGAATTGCAGCTAAACTATAAAACAGTGCAGTTGACGGTGCTGCCTGCAACAAGAAGAATGCACAATACACCCAACTTAGAGATGGAGTATAACTTTTTTTTTATTTTTGTTTTCACGTTTTTAATATTTTTTTGTTAGAAGGAAATCAGGCAATAATAAAATAACTTCAAAATGGCTGCCTGATTGCAAGATGGCGTGCATTACCGATCAATAATGACGATGAATAGGCACGATGACATATTCATTGTTTCAATTGTTAATCACTATATCGTCTTCAGTCTAAATTTGAAGGAGATCAGGCTATAACAAACATAATTTCAAAGTGGACATCTGATTGCAAGATGGCAACCATTAGAGATTACAAGTGCTGATGGCACATTCAATGTTTCGATTGGTATCAACTATTTCGTCTATGTTCTAAATTTGAAGTAAATCGGGCAACAATAAGCATAATTTCAAAATGGCCACCTGACTTCATTATGGTGGCCATTAGCACTTACTAGTGACTTTCGCACATTCTCTGTTTCACTTGGTGTCAACTATTTCATCTCCGTTCTACATTTGAAGAAAATTGGAGGACGATAATAAGCATAATTTAAAAATGGTGGCCATTATCGATTACAATTGACTAGGGGGATTCCCCTCCCCTGACTTTGCCTGATGGGAGATGGGCTGGGGACAAATAAACCTTGACATCATTCAAGTATATACCTTCCTGGATGTCATGGAAGTAAACCTTGATTTCAGGCAAATAACCCCCCCCCCCCCGCCGGCCAACTGATTAGACTGCCTTGCTTGGATAATAAGGTTTACTGGAGTAATGATGAGGTTTGCATGTCTTTTGATCCCCCCCCCCCTTTCTGACCCCCCCCCCCTCAAGTAAACCATCCAACTGACTAGGTGTCCTAGAATGATGAGGTTTGCTGGAGTACTGTGGAGGTATACTTGTGTTTTGACCTCTCCCCCACCACCCCCAATTTCTTACCCCCGCCCCCTTAAGTATTCGTCTCAAGTAAACCGCCCCACTGATTAGGTGACCTTGAGTGATGAGCAGGTTTACTGGGGTGATGATGAGGTTTACTGTCTTTTGCCCACCCCTACCCATTTCTGAATGCGCTCATACAAACCTCTCAAGGAAACTGCCCCACTGACTAGGTTTTCTTGAGTGACGAGAAGGTTTATTGGAGTAATGATGAGGTTAGTTGAGGGATATCAGAAAATAGAGGGGTCAAAAGATCTTACCCAAGTGACCCATGACCATGGCCTGAGTGACCCATGATCTTGACCCAGTTTGACCCTGGTGGAGCAGCAATAACAAAAATGCAGCAAAAAAAGTCCCAAAGTGGGTCAAACGTCAAACCGAGCTGGAGGAGTGGCTCAATATCGCATTTCCCCACTACTTCTCTAGCCCCGCTTTTCCCCTTTACTCCCCATCCCTCCCCCTTCCCCCTCTCCTCCCCATCCACCCATTTCTTCCGCAACTCTCCTGCCCCACTCCTCCTCCTCTTTAATCTTTGTATCTCAGTTTTGTGTGGGATATATATTGTGCACCCCAATTCAACACTCCTTTTCATGTTCCTTCGGCTCTTTTTTTTAATTATAGTTTCCCTTCCGTTTGTTTATTATATTTGGCATTTTTTCCCCCTTCTCCGCAATACGTTAAGCCTGCAACACGATTGTGCATGCAGTGATTGTTACTCAACCAACTTTGAAACTATTCAGCCATCAATCTGTAAAATACATAGGTCATTATATCGTATTGTAGTCAATAGTTATCTGACTTGGATGTCGACATCATGTTATCATAGTTATTGTTATGGCTATAAGTCGAGTTCCTTAGTCAATGATCCTGGGTTTTTCGTTTTCTGTTTGGATTTTTCCAACTAAATTATTCCCCTCATCGTCGTGTGGCAGATAAACCAGTTTTGGTTCGTGCTCCCTAAAATAAATAACAACAACAACAACGAGTTCCTTATCAGAAGGGATGAAGCAAATTATCATGTTTGATTCATCCGTTTTGTCAGTAAATCGTTCTTTTTGTCAGTAAATATTTCCTCTGAAACATTTGCACAAATGGTTAGGATGACCTTCCACTTTTAATGGTCGGAAAGAGGATCATTTTCTTCATCCAGTCCTCCAAATGAAAGTCACAATAAGGGCACATCACACTGTCTCGCACTTTAAATTTTTCTCAGCCATTTTGTGTTCTGACAAATTATCGGTTTGAGATCACCAACCAAGGAAGGTTTTTTCACGGTTCGAAGATGGGAGTGACATCCACTCATCTCCTAATCGACTGAAAGAAAACTTTGGTGCATACACTTCTTTTTGAACTCTTACTGTGCTCTGATTATTCGCTGCTCTAATTTGAATTCATGCTGCGGCAGGTTAGGAGAGACTGCGCTTTCTGGATGCAACCTTCATGGAAAACTTCTTTCCAACAAACTTCTTTGCATCACGTATAGACAGTTCTCTTCGCTAGCACGATTGTAAAAATCAGTGAGGATGCATTCAGTGTGGATATCCTTGAACGAATTGCCATAGAAAGGACAAACAATAGTGTCCACACACGGTCGAACAATGAGACTGGAGGATGATGGAGGATAAATATCTTGAAGAAAGAGTTCCACTTCAGGACAGTAATGATATGAAATTGTTGGTTTTAGTCCATAAGACTCGAAATAGTAGGATTTGAACAACGGATCGCTTGTGGCAGTGTGCTGTAGTTCAAAAGAGTTAATTTTTTTTTTTTAATAATTGCAGATGATGGAACGAGACTTGTAAATTTTGCATAACAGTTTGGTTCACCATTTATAGTAAGAGGTTCACAGTTTCGGTACGGGCTGTGCTGAAACGAATGTCTATTCAGATGGTCCCTTGCTTCACTAGTTTGAAGTGGTTCTGGGTATTGGTCAACTCAAACCCATACAAGGTGTTTCCTCTGTTGTATTCCAGGTAGCTCGGATCTGGGCCTTTATCCTGTCCGAGCTTCCCCATGGCTTGGAACATGTTGGTATAGCTGCGTGTATACTGGTTGTTCGTATAGTTGGGTTTGAAAGCTGTGAAGGAAACTTGACAACCATCGACTATCAAGGCCAAGTAATTCACGTTGAGGTGCTTGAACAGGAAGGGGTTTTCCGTGTAATCTCCGTTGTATGTTTTGGTTGAAGCCTGTCCTATGATGCGCATGGAAGGCTGATTTCACAAAACGACATTGTGCAAGATTATTGAAGGCTGCCATTGACAATGGTGAAGGCTTTCCCTTCGTTGCGTTGAAGGAGATTGTGGAATGGTGTATGCCAGCGACTGGCTATGGGCCAGTAGAATGGTTGGGGCTGGTCGTACCTTTCTAATGAACAGGGAGGTGAAGTTGATATCGAGACAGAAGGCGCTCCCTGTTGCAGCCATCAAGGTGAAGGCATCTTTGCTGCAGCGAACTTCAGCCTCATGTCAACGCCATTCAGAGCAGTCGTTCATGGTGAAATAGGTTGTTGGGGTGTCCAAGATGGCGCTGCCTGCAGTCAGGGTCTATTTGATGTTGAATCCGTGATTCGGATTTTGTTACACCGTACTGTCGATGATGTTGAAAGCACTATCACGATACCAAAAAATAAAGGTACCATGCTCAGATGACCTTTCTTTGCATTGTGTCCATGACTTACAAGCGTTTCCAGACAAGAGCGGTTTGTGTAAGAATTATCTGCGTTTGCTACTTGCTTGCCATTCAGGAAACAGTTGCACTGGGAGAATATGGGGTGAAGAATGAAATTAACAGGGCAAATTTTTCTGTGGCAATGAGGTGCGTCACATGGCTTTGGCCACTCTCACCTTCCCATGCAGGTAGGGTTGGCTAAGGTCCATCATGGCATTTTGGTTCCCACTCATGACACACTCAATGGGTGAGCTATCACTGAGGGTGGCCGGAGGCTGGTATTCTGACCAGAATCCATCTTGAGTGAGAACTTACAAATTAGAACTACTAAAGAGTTTGGATTCTGATTGCAGACATGGCTCAGCGTCTTCATTTGGTGAAAACGACATCGCTGAATGAAGAGTGGTTGATGGTGTGGTTGAGTTCATAGGGCTAACCATTAGAGACGCGGTTTCTTCTAAGATGGAGAGAGGAAACCTCTAGTTTGAACAGTTATGCTGGTGCTGCTTCTTATTTCTTTTTTTTGTTTTGGAGATGAATCACACATCCACTGAACAGACTTTTTTTTTTTTTTTTTTGTTCTATTGGAGTACTCATTTCTGCCCACAACTCATGACTTGAGCAGGGAGGGAGGAGGGAAGAAATTTTTTCAAACCAAAATTATCGTTTTTGGCAACAATGAGTTTCTTTTTTTACTACCGTTAGGAAGTCTTTTGAGTACCAGTTTAAGTTTCCTTTAGAACCGATGACTACATTATTTAGAAATACAACACACGAAAGTTTACCCTAAAACATTGTTTTAGTTTTGGAAGTTAACAACAGTAGTTGTCAGTCTATCTCATTGATGACTCTAAAAAAAATATAACGAAAGGTAAAACACATTTTACAAGTGGTAATAGGGTACAAGTGACCGTGTTTTCCTGAAAAGAAGTAGCTCTGTTAAATCTAAAAATGTTTCCTTCCACATTGGAGTACCTAACCGACCTGTCGTCAAAACCAGGCCTTTATATGCAAATCGAGGAACTAACAGAGAAGATTACGAGGTTTCTTTAGATAATTCCACTGCAGGGTATAATAATATTTTTACTGTGAAGGATGGATGGCAGTGATGGGCCCCGTATTAAGATTGTTGATAGAAAGGATTATTCTGTAGGTCCTTGCGGGAAAGCTTTGCATAATGTGAATAATGGAATTCCTAAGTTTGTTGAGTTCATGGTCTTGAGATTATACACGTGAAATAAAAATGAGATACAGCGGCTATAAATGATATCGTTATATTTCCATTGATGACCAAGTAATATGGAATTTTATACATTTAATATGTGGGAATATAAGGATTATCAGCTGACATACTTTCACTGCCAGTTTGTCAACAAAGTTATAATTATTTAAGAAGGATTTTTATCTTGAAGATCACTAGAATATAGCTGTATAGTTTTATCAGGAGCCGATGAAGCGAGCTAGTTCAGTTCATTTTTTCCTGGTTTTATGTATCTTTTGTTTTTAATATGTTAACAAATTAATACTACTTCTTTTTTATTGTTAACTGTTTTGGACTCTGGGCGATTGTAAGCTATTGTGCGTCAACTAGGGTTCGGTTGTGATCACTGGTTTCCTGGGGTTAATCATCATCATGTGCATTTTGCGTGAGTGAATCATCGGAGAGGGCCACAGAGAACAAAGCTCAGTGGTGCCCCCACCTCCCCCCCACCGCTCAACCAAAGATCCAGTTAGAAAAGAAATGGGGTTAAAACAAACAAAAAAAGGTTAGAGATTTTGCCACACTAGCTCCGATTTATTCCCGTAAGTTATTTTCTTCCCCCAAGTGATGCTTTAGCCTGACCTCCTCCCCAACGCCCAGTGAATGGAGGCAGGGCCTCTTCCTCGAGCATCACGAGCACAGGTTGACATAACTCTGACTTCTAGAGGTTCCGGGGCCTCATCGAAAAGATTGGTCTCCTCTCCCACTGCATCATTGGGATGCACCACCCCTTGAGGACTATTGTGGGACACCTGACCCTCTGCCAAGGGGTTTCTTGAACTGCCATGCGGGTTAGTGGGGCATAGGGTTCACGGGGTTGTCACAAAAGGGCACCTTTCTGTAAGACCCTACATTCGCAGGTATGTCCGGAGGTCTTCCCAAAGCCGCTGGCTTCGGAGCAACTGGAGGCATCACTTTTTCTGTAAGTCTGGCGCATATTCTAGGAGCTTCACATTAAAAAGCATGAAAGAGCCATGAAAGAGTAGCAATCATAACTTTTCTATGGTGTCAGACCGGAAGCCTGCCACTGCCTCAAGATAGGCATAATTTCTTCGCATTGTCATGTTCTTGGTGGCCTTAGTCACCAGTTAAAAATGTCAGCTTGAAATGAAGAGGCCAGCTTCATTGGACAGAAAGCTGTCACTGCGGGATTCCACAGGCTCGTCCAGTAGGCCTTGAGCGCCGTATAGAACTCGAATATGTCAGATGAGCACTCGATCCTGCTCCCGGGTTACAACATACTAGCCGCTCGCCTTCCTCCGCCTGTAAGGTCTACACTTTGATGGCAGACAGACAGGGAAGTCTTGAATTGTGTTCCATAGTGACACATGTCAGAAATTCCTCTTTAAAACTATGGTAACGCTGGTGTTTCAGGTGCCAGGCCAGGTTTGGCGAAAGAAGACGTGCCTTCGGCTGCATCATGAGGGTGGATCCGGCCTTCCAGGGAAATGATCTGTCAGGTCTGAATTACTTAACTGAAATAGCAGGAACTCTCCCAAAACCTCCGGGAGGAGGTAAGTGCCCTACTGGCGACACAGAGGGGAGGAGGGTGGGAGATAGGTAATGTATATTTTCATAAGGGCAATAGAAACCAAAATCAACTAGCTGTACCTGGTATTTTGGGCTTTCTATGTGCCATGAAAATATCCATTACCTGATTTTTAGAATTCCACAGACCTCGTCAAAGGCGGCGGGGGCGACTTGACAGAGCCCTCTAGGGTAGCAGTCGGTTCCCCAGTAAGACAAGTCTTCGCGGACGATCGAGTTTTAGTAGAAGGATGGAGATCGTTTTGCTTAAGGAGTTTAAATTATTCGCTTAGCGGCCACGAAGGGACCGATGTGTTACAGGCCGTCCGCTTGGGCCGACATATCTCGCAGGTAGCGAGATGTGAATAGTCGGGTGCCTCCAGGACGCAGCTTCCATAATGTCAGTAATGGGAACGTTACTATGGTGGGCCCAAGAAGTATGAATAACCCGAAGTTCATGGGTCGTAACTCGAATTCCCCTGTCGGTGCAATCTATATCGAGAGCCTTGTAGGTGTCCAGGATAAGTCTTTATCCAGGTAGTTACCATGTGTGCCGATGTTTCCCCGGTCGTTGATGCGAAAGGGAGAAAGAGTTGAGAGTGACCGCGTGGCTGAGGCTTGAAGCATTTCAAGTAGTACCGAAGGGCTCGAACTGGGCAAGGAGTCTTCTCGGGTTCGTTGTCAATGATAGGAGACAAGGCTGGTATGTGAATAGGGTTGGTTCGGTCGCCAGGCTTTTGTGTCTTGGTGCAGGACACCCAAGGAGTCAGGGTGACCGCAGAGCAATCGTTGTGAAAGAAACAGTCAGCGGTGGCGGCAGTCGCCGATAGGGCCCGTACTTTCCTGCATCAAAAACAGGCAGCTAAGGGCAACCAGAAAGACCGTATTCCTAGTCAGCTGACTGAGGCGACAGGAAGACAGAGATTCGTAGAGTGTGGAGAGGAGAGATGTGAGGACTATGGATAAGTCACAATCTGGAAAAAGGCGGTGGACCACCGGTTGCTCGAGCTCGAATGACTTGAGGAGGGCGGAAATACGGAAGTCGTCTAGGAATGCAGGACAATCGGCTGCTTGAAAGAGGGCGGACTGGTAGACGAAGATAGTGGATCCCCATAGGCCTTCATTGAAGATGTCTGGCAGGAAGCGTAGAAGGTGTGCTAGAGATGGAGCGACCAGATTGATATGTTGTGGCATACAACGAAGCCACCATTGCCAATGGCTGTCATAGATTTTGTTAGTGGATGATCGGAGTGCCTTAGAGGCAATGCAAGAGGCTTGGTCTGAAGGAATGCCTGTTTCTTCAAGTAGTCTGGTGATAGCAACCACATTGTAGCTGGAACGTCGGGGTTTGCGATGGAGCACGGTCCCCGATGTTGTGACAGTAGGTCTGGTATGTCTGGTAGGCATAAGAGGTGAGTCGATCAGAAAGTTTAGTAGAAGCGTCCCGGAGACTGGGCCACCTTGCGCAAGACCCGGGGGAGTAGTCTGGGTGTAGGAAACGGGTAACCGAAGAGGTAGCTCCAATCCATCGTTAGGCCATCCACTGCCCATGCTTGATCTACGGGGACCAGGCTGGTGAAGTGGGGATGTCTGGCATTGAGCCTCGTGGCGAAAAGGTCGAGATACGGTCGCCCTCATAGTTGGAAGAGACACGTGAAAATGGATGTTTTGAGGGATCTGGTACTGTTGCCCGACACTCGGTTGCCCGACAGTACTTTTGCCCGACGCCCGTTTCCCAACAGGCCTGTTGTCCGACAGTGATGTTTTCCCGACAGGTGAGTTGCCCGACAGAGATGTTTGCCCGACAGACGAGTTGCCCGACAGTGATGTTTGCCCGACAGTGATGTTTGCCCGACAGGTCTGTTGCCCGACAGTGATGTTTGCCCGACAGGTGTGTTGCCCGACAGTTTTGTTTGCCCGAATATAAGTTGCCCGACAGGTAATTTATTAGAAATGTACAAAACACATACCATCCTAAAAATATTTTAATAATGCAAATAGTTAACACGTGATATTTTTGCTCACAATGCTGTTCACAAAGCAGACATAGAACATTGAAGAGGGAGATAAGAAAATTAAACAAAAAAGTAAGGGGCAAGAGGCGAAACCGATGGTGCAAGTAAATGAAAGGCGGAACCAAAAAAAAAGACCACACCCGGGCTGGGGATAAGCAGGTAAAAGTGAAAGGTAAACACACGGGCTGGGGGAATGGTAGGATGAAGTGAAGGGGGGGGGGGGAGGAATGAAAAGACAAGGGAAGGCATGGGGAGGGGTGCAAGGTGAAAAGTATGAAACAGAAGTTTACTGAAAATACAAAAAATGAGTTTTACTTTCTTTTAGTACGGTGCGATATTTTTCTTATACATCACTAGTCAGGCAAACATTACTGTCGGGCAACACACCTGTCAGGCAAACATCACTGTCGAGCAACTCACCTTTCGGGCAAACATATCTGTCGGGCAAACATATCTGTCGGGCAACTCATCTGTCGGGCAAACATCACTGTAGGTCAACTCATCTGTCAGGCAAACATCACTGTCGGGCAACAGACCTGTCGGGAAACTGAAGTCGGGCAAAAGTACCGTTGGGCAACCGTACTGCTCCCGTTTTGAGGGACCATTCACCCGCTGGAGGAGACCGGCGAGACAGGAAGTACGCAATCACGTGGCGGCTGCCTGGAATATGAAGCGGTAGTAAGGTTGTTCTCAAGCGAATGCACAGGACGAAGATGTCGGAGGTTACCCCATCGTTCCGGAGATAGGCAACCGATGTGGACTTGTACCACCTTCCTCTTGACAAGGTGTTGGAAGTGTATCAGACCGACGAGGACCGCTTGCAATACTAGAATATTGATGTGGTCGGTGGTGTTCGGTGGCCAAGTCGCTGGTGTGAATGCCCCATCCTTGAAGGGAGGCGTCGGAGAACAAGTGGATGTCGGGCGGGGGCTCGTGGAGGACTCGTTCCATATGGCAGATGGATGGTGTGACCTTTCCACCACTTTTGGATCGACGAATGGACCGTTCGGTCACCTGCCCTCCCCAGGCAGCGCCCACGTCTGAACAACTTCACCCACTCTACGTTGCTATCCTGGATGGATGGCCAATACATTACTCAGACGGGACCGTCTGAGTAATAATACATTACTCAGACGACCGTCTGAGTAATGTATTGGACGGCCATCCAGGATAGCAAGGTGGAGAGGGTGAAGTTGTTCAGACGCGGGCGCTGCCTGGGGAGGGCAGGTGACCAAGTGGTCCATTCGTCGATCCAAAAGTGGTGGAAAGGTCACACTATCCATCTGCCACACGGAACAAGTAGAGCTATGGAGTCCAGCGAACCGATGAGGGAGTTGGGCTGTGTTAACGTGTAGGCGGGCGACTGATGGAAGGATCATATTTTTTGGAGTAGAGACAATATCCTGTCTGGTAGGGATGGGTCAGTGACTGAAACCGAGTTTTCGGTTTTTACTGAAAACCCAAACCGATTCGGATTTGAGTCGGTTTTTTGTACAGTGTTCAAAAAAATCAAAGATTGATTTGTTGTTTTGAATTTTTAATAATTATAATTTTCTATGTAGAAATGACAGCAAAGCTCCTACTCATTTAAAAGGGAAATAGTAGAGGAGAATGGTGTCACAGCTAGACCCATGGTCTACGACGCTGCTGAAAGTGAAAGCAAGAGCGAGTTAAAAGCTAGTCATACTACTGTTAAAAAAGAACGATAACTATCTGGTTCGGGTGGAGGATGGCAAAAACCGAAACCGAAACCGCGGTTTTGTTGGCATGAAAACCGAAACCGTCACCGAAGTCAAAGAAATAAAACGGACCCAGCCATACTGTCTGGGAAGGGCATGACGACCGCCTGAGCTAGGTTAAAAGCAACCGCCCCCTACCCCCAGGAACACAAAGTTTTGCGACAGGTTCAAGCTTGATTTCGGGAAGTTGATTCCGAAGCCTAGTCGATGCAGAAGCCTTAGTGTGAAGTCTCTGTTTGAGATTAGCTGGAACCTGTCTTGATGAGGGAGGATCCAGTCGTCCAGGTAGGCATCAGCACGTACCTCGTGCTGATGAAGGAAGGCTGGGACCATTTTTAAAACCAACGTGAAAACTCTTGGTGCTGCACTGAGACCAACCGGAAGGCAAGTGAACTCATATACCGTTCCGTCGTATATGAAACGAATATGTGGCGAACTGAAACGTAAAGCGGTAGATGAAGGTAAGCGTCCGCAAGATATATGGAGACCGCCCAGTCACTAGGAAGAAGCGAGTGTCATTTGGTTTCGACGGTCGCCATTTGAAAATGAGGATTCTTGATAATAAACTAGTTTCACAGTCAGAGGTTGAAAATAAAACGATGATCGCCTGTCTTCTTGGGGCAAAGAAAAATACTGCTGCAGAATCCCGGCAGCTCCAAATTTGGTGCAGCCTGAATAGCGCGTTTTGCTAAAAGACCAGTGATTTCAGCAGTAAGGAAGTCCATTGGCAGTGTTGCTTCTAGCCAAGGACAGAGGGACCGCAGTGGAGACGACTGGTAGAATTAGGGGAGAAAACATTGGGAAATGATGGGGAGACTGCTTGGTCGGTCGTTATCTCTTGCCAGGCCGGGAGGAAGAACCGAAGACGACTGCCTACTGTTACCGGAAGGGGTAATTGCCAACGCGAGGACCTGGGCCGTTGACGTGGTCCGGGGGAGTTGTGGCGACCCCGGTAGTCAGGTGTCGAGCTACGGCCATAGGGGCTACTGCGGGCGCGTCCCTGTCCCTTGTTCAGAATGGGCGACCGAGTACGGCGTGGTGGAGAGGACGACGTTCCAGACGGGGTAGGGGTATAACCCAGTCGTCTTTTGGTTCAGTGGAGACGGGAGGTCCACTGTCGTTAAGAACCTTTAGCTTTATATGGCATCAGTTTCCATATGATGTCCAGTTGGGGGGAGGGGGTGAGTTTAGGAAAGAGTCCCTTAAAGAGGGTGTCGGCCCATGAATCGGCTGATTCTGAAGGACATGTCTAGTGGAATCACAAAGGTTGGAGACCGTGTTGAGGACCACATCACTAAGCAAGAATGTAGAATTAAAAATGTACAAGCTCTAGTCAGCCAGTTCATGGAGTGGAAGGTGGCAAGGCAGGCTTTGGGAAACACCTGGATGACCATGGATGCCATGTCCTTGGTTTCATCCGTAGTTGGATCCATGGAAAGTTTTTCGCACAGAGCATTGGCGGCCAAGCTGCTCGCAGACCGAGACACGGGAAACGGTTGCTGTCGCGTAGGATAGAGGTGGGGACCAAAACCCGACGAAAAAGGTACAAGGAGGTACCGAAGTCCAACTTAATGTATGCAGTGAGGAATTTTGACTGGGGGTAGGTGTCGAATTTACGGGGATTGGCCGCCCCATCACCAGAGAGGCTAAAGAAGAACGATTCGCGACCGACACAAGGCGGTGACGGGTCTTTGTCAAGTGCCAAAGGTGTACCGTTGCCCAAGACAAGGTCGCCCGTATGAAGTAGAGTGTTGAGCAGAGTAGTAGATTGTCTGAGGACAATGGTTTTAACGAGGAAGCTGGTCGTGGAGACCGAAGCCAAGTCCCTTACAGAGACTACGGTTCTTGCAGGGTTCGTTCGCTTGTGGTGACGGCTTGTATAGGAAACAGTCCGGTATGTCTTTGAATGCTTTGACTGTTTTGTCTGGAAGAGGGAACTCGGAAGGATCTGGGTCAACCGGTTGATCGAAGTGAGCATGTCGTGAAAGCGCATCAGAATTGTCCGTTGGCGGGAGCAGACGGTCGCCACAGACCGAGCCCGAAGCGTCCGATTGAAGCGAAGGTAGTGGATTATGCGGTCGAGGAACCAGAGAACGGGTAGGCGGTTCCTGCTGACGGAAGGGACTGGCAACATCGTTTGTTGACAGATGAATCGTCTTAGTTGGCGATGCCACCCATTCGTCCGTAAAACGGCTGGGGTTAGGGGCGACCAGGTACGCCGGTCGCTTACGACTGAAGGACCGAAGCGCTGAATCCATAAGTTCATGAACTTTTTCCCTTGAGAGAGGTTCGTTGTCGACGTTCACTGGCACTGAGTGGGAAGTTGTTGATCTGCGAGACGACCGTGAGGACAAGTCGATGGGAACATCGATCAGCAGAACTGGTCGCTTACATCTGGTACGATGGTTACCTGCAGTTTAAGGCGAGAATACACTTCTTTGGCCCGAAAAAGTTCTTCTTGAAGGGACCGAATATCCGGAGTCGAGTTAGACTGACAGCAAGGCATCGAAGAGGTGGTAGTAGTGTTGATGGTCAGGCCTGTGGCGACGAGAGGATCGGACTGCGAAGGTCCAATAATGGGGACCGTCGGTGTTAAGGAGACCACTTGAGGCGACTGGGTACCGGAAGCGGCGAGCACGGAAAAATCTGGCAAAGGTGGGTCATCAGGTATGACGACTACAGGAGAGGAGGAAGACCCCATCCATGGAAAAGGGTCCTTGGTACAAGGGATAAGGCAACCGTGGAGTAACAGGTTCCAAACGAAAAGCGCACAGAGCATCACCTGGCAAGTCGAAGTGTAGAGAAGGAAAGGAACCGAACTTCGTCTGTGCTTATATAGCGGAGGCTGCGCATGCGCAGTGGGTAGCGGACGATACAAAAACTTTACTGTAGGTAGCACAGCAATTGATTTTGCTACAAATACCCTGGACTTGGTCTGACCATGACAACTTTTTTGTCGAGTGTCACCCCACGACAGGACATTAATATTTAGTAACATTTTACAATAAGTGGTCCCTTATGGAATATCCAGGATCAGTGGCATTTCTTCTGTGTGAGATGGGTAGCACCTTGGTGTTAGTTTCGTTCAGTTATCAAAGTCGATACGAAAACAAATGTATTCAACTGAAAAATAAAATCAAAATTTCTACCAGATAAATTAAGTTCGGAAAAAAATTGGGGACAAAGAAATTCTCTTCAACATAACGATGAAAACATTAAAATGCTAGGTGCAACCGAGTGAGTTTTGATTGCCTAACCGCAATATACATTACCCGTAATTTTAGCATTATTGTTGTTCTCGAATACTCTTTCCCTAGAGAAGATACTTATAGGTATATATGCTGCCAGCTCGGTAACCCAAGTGTGCGTGCTTCAGTCGTACCCCTCCTATATAAGCGCCGTGGTGCGACATTGCTTCATCTTTCGTTTCTCTCAACACGTCAGGTAGTGACTTAAAGAGGGGATGTAGAGTGGGAACAGGTAATGTATATTTTTGGTTGGGCAAAAGAAAAAAATCATGTTTCTAGTTGCCGCCAAAATATACCGTACCTGTATTTTAGCATCACAGTAGACCTCGTCTGGCCTGGCTGTGGGTACCACCTGACAAGTACCTCAGGGTTACGAGCTGGCACCCACAAAGTTACAAATTCTCACGTTTAGCAGAAGTAATGTTTCGTGAATAAGGAGGTGCTTCTCCATGACGCTGCTTCATGGATCTCAGAGATCGGTATGTTGCTGTGGAAGGCCCAGGATGTGGATATGGTCCTAAGTATGTGGGCCGTGACCCTAACGTTGTCTTCTGAACAGCTGATGTCCAAATCCTCGGAGGCGCTAATGACGACAGTCTTGATCCATGACCCGATCATCCTGGCTGATGCCATACCAAAGTCTCTGGCAAAAGGAAGGAAAAGCTGAGTCCTACCCTTTCGTAATTCACACATGATGCGCCGGCAAAAGACGACAGGCTACAGAAAAATCCTATAACCCTGAAGTAGAGACGAAAGGCCGACGACAGGAGCCAACGAAGGATTGGTTGGCGGGGAGGCCTTTCGAGCAGGTTTTTCCTTTGAAGAATCTTTGGTCCTAGTCATCACTGTCTTTTAAGACGCAAGATCGTCGAATGGCGAAAGGTTGGAATCCAAAGCGACGAGGGCGTAGGCGGGAGAAAGCAAGGACGCCCATACGCTGTCGATGGCTAGCGAAGAAAAATGAAGCATGGTCGTGCCGCGGCGCTTATACAGGGTGAGTCAAAGTATCGACACAGTAGAGTTTACAACCGATGATTTAGTTTAGTCACCAAACAACCATCGATCGTTGGTCACCACGGAGGGGGCCACATATTAAAATCAATAAGGGGTGCCCCGACCCTGCCCCCCTTAAATAAATTTTCTACTTCCGGTTCCTTTAGAATAGGGCACTGGTCCCAATTTAAGATATGCGGGCAGTTAATTCATGGTGAATGCAGAAGACAGCATGTAAATCAGCCAACAATAGCATTAGCTATGACCAAAGCACGTTAGTGCAAATGTTGGCTTCAGTGCATATAACACCACCCTGAGTACTTTTGTGAAATGGTTGATTGCATGTAATACAGTGCAGTAGGGAATAGCAAACGTAACGAAATTGATAAGGGTTCGGCTAGCACATGTTTGTGCAGGCGTTTGTAGCACAGGTAACAAACTGGTGTTAGACCTTGAAGCGCCTGTCGAGGTTCAAACAAATATTTCAACAAATATGCTGTCAGCCATAGAAACGTACTGTCTACGTCAACTAGTGACTGGTGCCTCCCTTCCCGAAATCAGTGAGCAAGAAAGAAGTCCTTTCTTGGACACTCAGGGAAATAGGTATTGAGATAAATCATGGTCGCTCCCCACTTTGCCCCCCCCCCCCCTTTAAATAAATATTCCACTTCCGGTTCCTTTAGGTCGAATGCCAGCAGCTACATGTTTTACAAACATGTGCACAAACATGTGCTAGCCGCACACTTTATCAACATCGTTACGTTTGCGACTCCTTACTGTAATTATTTCACGCAATCAACCAATTCTCACAACAGTTCAGGGTATTATTTTATGCACTGAAGCCAACATACGCACTAACTGTTTTGGTCATAGCTCGTGATATTGTTGACCGATTTACATGCCGTTTTCTGGACTCGCCATGAATTAACTGCCTGCGTATATCTCAAATTGGGACCAATGCCCTATTCTTAAAGGAACCAGAAGTGGAAAATCTATTTAAGGGGGCAGGGTCGGGGGGGGGGCACCCCTTATAGACCTTAATATGTGGCCCCTTCCGTGGTAACAAACAATCGATGGTTGTTTGGTTGCTAAACTAAATCATGCGGCTGCAAAATCCACTGGGTCAATACTTTTGACTCGCCCTGTATAGGAGGGGCGCGACTGATGCATGCGCACTTGGGCTACCAAGCTGGCAGGCATAGGCCTATACAAGTTCCTTCTCTAGGGAAAGAGCATTTGATAACAAGAATGCTAAAATTGCACGTAATGTATATTTGGCGGCGACTAGAAACAAACTTTCACAAACCAAATGGTATTTAGCCAACAGCATATACTATTGTAAGGACGAAGTACACCATTACTTTGCAATTTACTTATTTACCCATTCTGGAAGATGCAACTTACCATGTGGAAATACAATATCAGTCAATGAAAATAGAATACTCTTCTGTGGAAATCAAGACTGGTTTGGTTGGTCAATCATATAACTGTTTAGGCCATGCAAAATAAATATTTCTCAGGCAAATAATTTCCCAAAGAAGTTGAGGTATGCAGATTTTAACTTTTTATTATTGAAAATGCTGATACGGGATGAGGGTGGTTTTTTATGCACACAAAAATCCCCCTAACAAATCCTTTAAGGTTAATATAAGGTCACAGTCTACTAACAAACTTCCATTTGTACAATTAATGTTCAATTTTAAAATTAAGCTAGGTTACAAATCTATATTTGTAATACCACTAAAACAAGAAGATAAATGGGAGCTCATGAATCACAGCAATTAGTCTAAAAACCATTATTCTACAAGACAAATTTTACAATGCGTAATGAGCATGAATTAATTATAATGAACGCTGGAAAAGAAAATTCAGAATGCAGGGCATTTTCTAGGATCAATGATACCGGAGGATTTTTTTTTACTTGTGTGGCCTTGTCTATGCAGTCTGAACATGTGTTCATTATTGCATGGTTTAATAAACAAATAATCCATTCCCACAGATCGTACCGTAAAACACACGTTAAAAGCTGCAGGTAAAGCAACCCCCCCCCTCCCCCCCAAGGTTAAGATCGAGACACAGAGTTAAAGCACACACCCCCCCCCCCCCCTTTCAATCATTGTTTTTGTCTGGTACAAAACTCACAATAAAACCTTCACACATTTGACAAAATCAAATTTTATCCCCTTAAATCGTTGTTTTTCTGATACGAGATTAACTAAAGACCTTATATATGTAACAAAATTCACAATCGGAAACTCCTGGGCGTTGGCACCACAAATTTCTGGCAGTTTGCATCTGGACATATGGATCACTCTCTCCAGGACAGAAAATGAGCAATCTCTCTCCTGGAAGGAAAATGAGCAATCTTTCTCTCCTGGAAAAAAAGTTAAGCACTTCTGCTGCCCTTTCAGCATTTCTCCAACCCTGCCTCTAATATTATAGTTACGAAGGTTTGTTTGGTTAGAAATATTAGTTTTAAATGTGAATTACGCTGGATTTTGGAGGAGTGGAGATCTAACACACTAAATGTGTGAATAAATCAGAATAAAGACATAATTGTCCTAATGCTCGATTTACACCAGACCACCTATGTGAATGATTGCATAGTCGCTGGTTTTTCCAAGGTGGAGTAAATACCCTACCTAGACAGAAGCAAGCCCACCCAGGTTTTTGTAAAATTAACAGCATACAAATGTGGACAGTTTATAAACAATGTGTAAGACTACTTGACGGTAAACCCGGTTCCACCGCTGTATCACTGGCCGTAACTGAGGAAGGTGCATTGGACCAACGACACTTAGGATCCTAAGTTACACATCCCAATTCTAATTTTTATCAGCTCCATCTACCGAGTTCACGTTATCTAGGTAAGGTGAACCTAAAACTTTTATTAGCAAACAAACCTGCACTGTGTAAGCATTAATGATGTCTCAGAATTGGACTGTCTTGAAGTAGTTTCTTAATAAATTTTTCAGCCGTGCAATATATTAGCAATTGAAACAATCAATTCTGGTTAACAATCAATTCTGGTTGTAAGCCTTAATTTGTATGCTTAATTCTGAACGTGTAATTTCTGATGGCACAACACAGTCATTTTAAGTACAGTATGCATAACTACAGCTTCGACTTTTTGCACTGAATGATAAAATAGTATTTAAATCATTCTAAAATAACTAGAACGTACGGTAAGGCCATGCAACATCAAAAAATGTTTGGTTTATGGGCGAGATTCCAAATTGAAGCACCACACATTTCATTTAAAAAAAAAAATTAATTAACCACATTTCTTTGACTTGTATCCAGCTCATAGCTGAAAGTTTCTGTAGTCAGCCTAAAAAAATATTGTCATCTAGTATTGTCATATTTGTCATATTTGTCATATTTGTCATCTAGTATTCAATGTTTCTTTTTTAATTTTTGCCAAATAATTTCTTAGTGGTTTGAAGTACAGGCTTGAAATTTGCACCGAGCCGGTTAAAATGGTTCATTGGAATGTTAAAATCGGTCAAAATTTGGTGAAAATATGATTTTTGGTGGGTGGACCAAGACTTAGATAAAACATTTTGATCCACGGTCATTTAAGGCACCTGCAAGCGCCTGTAAATCAAACAATTAACCTTTCAAGGTCTAATAACAGACCTTAATATTGTAATTAGACTTAGATTATGGAGACAGAACACTGTATTTTAAACCCTTAAGTTTATGGACAGTTTGAACAAACTAACATCCTCTCTACTCTTACAAATCTACAATATATTGAAATTAGGCAGTGGAAAGCTCTATGCAAAATAATTTGTACAGTCCATTACTTACGTTACTTCAGAATTAATACATCATTCCTTTGCATAATTGTCATCGAAAAATAATCACGTAGGAACAGTTTTCACTGAAATAACTCGAGAGTTTGGTGTGTTTAAATTAGTCTGTTCACTTCACAAATGTGCAGTTTGCTGATTCCCTTGTATAGGCGTGCATGTAGACCCGACTACTGTGCAAACAAACTGATACTCAGTGTTTAAAACACCACAACGGGCTTCACTTGGAAAAGTTATCATAGCACGCTACTCTTGAAAATGTATCACTCTTCAAACTTTTCACATAAGGTCATAAAAGTAATCCAATCCTTGCCCCAACTCCCAGATGGAGATGCCAGTCCCTAATTCTGAAGCCAAATTTAGCCTCATTTCAATAGATTTTAGGGTAGGGTAAAACACTGTATGTCGTCCATTGGTGTTTCTGTCAAAAGAAAAAAAGATTACATGAAAAATGTAAAGTACTGAATCGCACGTGCGGATCCAAATTTTGTTGGGGGGGAGGGGGGGGGGTTACTGGACTATAGGTTTTTGGAAGGAGTTAGTTTAAAAACACCATAATGACTTTGTTTACTTTGAGAGTAAAATTCACAATTTCGGTGGTTTTCCATCGCACTACGCGCAATCTCAAAAAAGGAAATACTATAACTTACGCAGGATCAGAGAAAATCGCATTTCCAACGGCCTGATGAAGACAGTAGGAAGTGATTAAAAACAAAACTTTATCCTTCAAAACTGTCGAAAATTCGCCAATACTGCTTAAGTTATAGTATTGCATTTTTGAGGATGAGTTAATGACTCGGTTAAGAAGAATTACCGGTTAAGACAAACAATTTCGTGCTACTTGATTGGGTCCCATGCAAAATTAATCTCATTATCTCTAACAAACTTAGTAAACATCAGATGCCTGTATGTACTCAGAACTCCTTAAGGCTGACAGCCTGGGTTGTGTTTTTATGCATCGCCGCTTAACTCGGACAGTAGAGTCAGTATCACTCGAGTCCCAAGACAACGAGGTTTTACTGTAGAAGCAGTAAGAGGAATGAGCAATCATTTGCACGTTGCTGGGTCTGCCCCTCATGAACACGTAACACAACATTTAATATAAATTGAACAAAAATAAGCCATATAAATTATTCTAATTTTATTTAACTTACTTGTATTCAAATAAATGTTCAGCAGAAATGTCATCCCAAACAAATTTCGGCTTGTACTTCTGAACTATCTCAATGTACCTATAAAAATAAGAATGCAAAGATTACGTGCAACAACGACAGTAACTTCGGCACAGACTAAATTGCATTAAAAAAAGCCGACATCTACTCTTGCATTGACACTGGCATAGCAATTCAAAACACAGGCAGACTGGTGGGTCTAGTTGCGAGTCAGTGGATAGGGGCCATTTTGTGGATTCATTAGGCAGTTGTGACCAGTCAAGATTTCTTGACCTCCTAGCCTTGCCAATAGGTTTCTGATCCAACGCATCAATACATGGCACCTACCAATTTGGCAAGAGACCTCGATCTTATGAACCACAAGCAGAAAAATTAAACAAACTAAAGAAGAAAGCCTGCACTGGCCAGGAGTACATGTGGAGCCACCATCCATAACTTCTACCACCTGCAGCTGCAAGGACACGATGCTATGAACACTAAACCAAGGTTCCACGCCTCTACAGAAATTAAGAGAGCATTTCTCTAAAATTTAAGCTACATTAAGCATCTTGCAGTGTTTCATTTATCGTAGATATGAAGTAAACAATTTTGAGATATCTTACATTATAAACCAAAGTCTCATAGCAGAAACGAAGACAAGAACACCATAAAAAGGGGAACTCCTACAATGAAACGGGCGAGTGTGTCAATTCGTTGGCTAGAAGTTGAAACTGGTAAGTTGCTGCCTCGAAAAAAAGTTGAAATTGACACATTGTTGCTTCGACTAACAATTTGGTCTGCGCGGTCATCACAAAGGCATGTCTTAAATGACGTCATGCATGAAGGACAGTTATTTCTCACACGGTATGGACTGCTCAAGCCAAAGCAACAAACTGGCAGTGGGGAGGAGGGCCTGAACGGGGAATGTCCGTGTGTGGGGCAGTACTTCTGTTAGCCCCACTATTTGATTGGGAAGATGCAAAAATTCTCCTTCTAACCAAACACCGTGGCATGACATCATGCACAGTTATTTTTCATATGGTACGTATTGCTCAAGCCACAGTGAAGGACTGGGAGTGGGGTGGGGAGGGGGGAAGGAGTGAGCCTGTTACCATTAAGCATACAATCAGTGACAGATGTAGGCATGTGCTATTGTGCAGTTGCACCTACGTTAAGAACCCAGGGGGCCTCGAAGGGGCCTCATATTTCACACAGATTGTGGCCTAAATATTTTCCTCATGTCATTAAAAACTACGACGTAAGATGTGATCGAAGCAAGGAAAGTTATGTGTTTGAATAAGGCTATCTTGACAGAAGCTTCAGGTTTCGTTTAACTTTTTTTTTCTCTTCGTGGCGTTCTACCTGGAAAACCGAGAAAATTCAGGGAAAAATCAGGGAGTTTAAAAAATATTTACCGAAAATCATGGAATTTGAACATTTGGAAAATCTTTCACATATAAAGTTTGCATTTAATTTTTACTTCTAAAACCTTCACTTTATTTCTGTTAAAACAGGCCTAAATAATGTGAGACGTTACGTGTTAGTGAGTTTTTAGTTTTGTTCACATTGTGGCCTTTTCCTGCTTTTTACCAGTACCAGTTAGGGCCATGCAATTTTTGATTTAGCAAAGCAATGCGATAGAGTTAATGTGATTTGAGTGAAATGTCCTGTACTGCACCTTCCTTCGACCAAATACAAATCAGGGGAACGTGTTAGTATTGGTGTGGAAAACCTGGAAAAATCAGGGAATTTCATCATGAGCTTTTGAACGCCACCCTGTTTCTATCTCAGCCGTTTATATGGTTCGAATAAACAATTTTACTTGTATGGGAATCCGTCCCTGTTAGCTTGCCGTTAGACAACAATTATTTCAATCATTTAGCTATCATTGCTTGCTGCAAGTAGATTTAACTGTGCCCATAACTAATACAAAACCTTTTCGGAACCAAACCGAATTAAAAAAAAAGTGAGACATTGTGTGTAGCACCTCTCCATTTATGGGTCATTTTCTACTCAATCGACAGTCTACTTGTCCGTTTATCGTGCACGTTGGCTTGAAAAGCTACGAGCACATAGCTGCTCGTCGCTGCCATTAGGCCTAACCCCGTCGTGGACCACTTGTAACGATTATTAACACTTACGAATGTTCAGGAATGTTCTGAAATTTCTTGCTTCAATCCCGTTTGGCTTGTTTGAATTCGTTTGGAGCCAGCTTGGTGGTTGTGACTGATGTGGTAACGACGTGGCTGTTGGCCTAACCTCATTGTTCCACGGTCGGCTTCGTCATCTTTTGGTGACGCTCAAGAAAACCTCTTCTCGTTCTGATGAACCTCACTTGATCCTCGATTTTTAACGTTGGGCGTCACTTGCTGGGGTTCGCTGCTCAAAAGATTCCGATGCCCCGGATTGGGGCCGAATTTCCCGGATTCAAATGAAAGAACTTACTTTGCAATTGAGAGCACGTTTATTTCATGTCAGTTCTCCTCGAGATCTCCCCATCGCTCTCGCTCCCGGTTCTCTCTTCTGGTTACGTTGCACCGAAGTGCCCACTGAGAGAGCTGGAGTGGAGCTTATGTTGGGATGCGTGATGTCATCCCAACAAATAATTACACGTAATTTTTTATTTTGCCTTCAGAATTTATTTGCGCGTGGGGGGGGGGGGCTCAGTTTTCCAAACTGCACCTACACAAATGCAATGTAAATCCGGCACTGCCTACGATTAGTCGATTACGCACTAACTGAACCTAAAAGAGAATTTTTGGGGGTTGTTTGGAATGGAGACCATACCAATTTTGCCAAAACCTCGCAAAAGGGGAAGGGGCAGTATTAATTCAATGCAAATAACCGTCCAAATTAAACTACGTGTAGCAAAGAGGAGGAAGGGAGGGAAACAGAGAGGAGAGGGGATAGGGAGACGATTGGCAGAAATGGGGAGAGTTACAGGAAGAAACAATGACTGTTGCAGTGAACGTTCAGGCAGCACCGAGCAAAAACTGGGAAGCAACCACGGGCAAAACAAATCCCCCCCAAATCCCCAGGCGAAGCCGGGTATGACTGCTAGTAATTCATACAAATTCACAGCAACAAAGCTTTCAGGGCTGTAAAGACGCATTTTCAAGAAGTATCACTACTCTTCTTGAAATCAGAATTTGAACTGCACGTGGCAGTGATGTTTAAAAATTCGTGATTTGAAAGATTTAAAACTACAAGTAAGTAATGAAATCATTGCAGCACAGCTTTATCTACTGTGTCTCAACATGAATCCACAGCATTATTATTATTATTTATTGCACTTCGTACAACGAGGTACATGGAAATGAGGAGAAAATACGAAAAATTATGAACAACTGTACAAGAAATATACGAAAAAGGGGAACAGAATAAACACTTTTTGCATAATAAGGTAACAAATTATTGAAGTAATAGCTGAAGCTGGTGTTGCATGCACCGTTTGAAAAATTGGTGCAACCTTTTGCATAATAAGGTAACAAATTATTGAAGTAATAGCTGAAGTTGTTGTTGCATGCACCGTTTGAAAAATTGGTGCAGTCAGGTCCATCATTTGTTATGTCCATGCAGCATCAAATTAAGTTTCTTTGAAAACCTTTTGCACCGTTTATGCTTAGTGAACACTTATGTCGGTTTTACTTAATAATAAACAAACACTGAGCTTTGTTTGCTTCACTCACTCAATCAGCATATCCTGTGACTCTTATGAGTGAGCAGGAAATTCAATACATCGAAATGTGCCCCACGATGAGTAACTCAATATTAATTGAAAGTCATGAGGACGAGTTCCTTTTGTTTTCTTTCCAAATCCCCAACCCCCTCCACAGTGATGGTAATTTAATAACGTTAAACCAACTGGATGATAATTTCCTTAGGGGTTTGAATTTTTTTTTGGTATGTTTTTGCGCTGACTGGCTAATACTGATGTTCGTTCGTTTCGCTTCGCTGGAAATAAATAAATACTTCTTTGTGCAACAACATTCAAACTTTCAGTCTGCCGACAATGCAACATTTCACGACGTGCACATTTTTTTTTATTTACAAAGATATCAATGCTCTCGCATGCAGTGTTTGTCGCTGTCCATTTCAAAACAATTCAGCTCGACGTTTAAAGCCCACCTCTAAGAAATAAATAAGCCTCGAGGCCTCAAAATTAGCGATGTAATGTGGTTTAAAACTATACGCCGTTAGTTGATGTACAGATCCTTACTTTTACCCATCAACAATTATTCTAATGAAAGGTTGATTTGCCAAGCACTGCAGCTAAGACATAACACGTGCACCAAGAATGACGAAAACGTTCATGTAATTGTTTAATCCTGCACATGTAACTGTTTACGATGTACCGAGTAGTAGTTGGAGTAGTATTTGGATCAGCATAATGTAATTATTATTGTAATAGAGATGGCTACTTCCTTAAGACTTGGTGGCAGCCATACTTGGTGTGCTGTTGTACCGTAGCGTAATAACACCTTCTATTTGGATCCCCAAATCCTAGAGGTAAAATTGTGTGCACCCCCTCTCCGCAACCTATTTGTTTACATTTTGGAAACTGGCACTCGGCAAGTAATCTCCATGAGCAGATTTGTGCGATGATGATGGAGGAAGATTGTGGTTTTATAAGTATTCAACACCTAAATTTGAACTCCGATATTACGTTATGGTTTTTTGTATTGGTTGAGGTAACATGATCCTTAACCCTCCCTATATAAGCGTTGCGCCAGAAATCGGACGTGCAGCATTGTTACAGAACACGCGTTGAGCCTGATATCGGTCTGCTGATGACGTCTAAACAAGGCAGCTCGTGATTCGCTAGTACTGCTTCTTAATGTGAAATAAACAAAGGAATTGGCCAATGGACTATCACCTAACAAATCAGCATTAGATAACATCAATCAGACGTACCAATCCCGTCGTATTATTTCATTTTCACGGCGTACTCTCATTCTCAAGGGGCAACAATTTTTGAGCCATTCAAGATGGCCGCCCGTTGTACGCGTTATCATCTAAGAGAATTGCGCCAAAGCGATGTGGATTACTACGTTAAGGGCTGACGATTCAAACAGTAAAAAAGGATTAAGTGATATGAACTGTAACAATGAACCATTGTTGGACTGGCTGAGCAGAACTAGCGAAAGTGCATTGTAATACGGGGCTGTAGTGCCACACAGTAGGAGGCTGTACAAAACAGCGGAGGGCAAGCGGCATGCATGCGGGCGGTGGCGAGGAATCACTCACCCTCCCGTCTTACAACAATCGTACGTGGAAGTAGAAGTACATTCATGCCGGCCACCGCTAAACTAGTGACTGATCGATTTATTTGCAAGCTACAACAATGACAAGGTAAAGACAAAATACTTTTATATTTATTATTTAGCCCGTTGATGTGTCTGTTGTTTAAATGTTGAGATTATTTACAACAGCGTTCATCTTTCCCATACGAGTATTGTTGGGAAGCCAACATCGCGGACATTATCGTAGCAAAATAAATCCACGCAGAATAGTCGCGCAAGTTGAAAAAAAATAGCGTATATAGGGTTAAAAATGACATCGCAACTCACCAAGCAGAGACTACCACACAATAAGCCATGATTAACAGTCGAGGTTAGGATCGATACAACTTCATTCTAGGTATGTGTACATTGTTTATGTTTAATTTCTAGCAATTTATCAAATTATGTGGTGGGATATTTAACCCCTCCTCAGGATGCCAGTGATGCTGGTGTATGTGTTCGCTTTCACTTCAAACAGCCGAAAGCCATGCTGAAACTTCCAGTGAGTTCTAAGTTAAGATTCTTCATGTTTTAACTTGGATTTCCAACGTGTTAGAGGCAAATACCCAGACTGTTCAATTCTTCATGGCAAATGTTTCAGCCGTTATTTCTTAGACAAATATTTGCCCTTGTAAGCTAACCGATTTGTCGATATGCTACTTAGTGCGTTGTTTGTGTGCTTACCTAAGATGATATCAAATAAACATAAGTTCGTTTACGAGTCAATTTACTTGGACTTAATTGATAATGTTTAACAGTGGATACAAATTCATATCTGGTGACATCAAACCACGAAGCAGTCATTAGTTAGCTGCCTAGTATCGATGTTGTGGAGTGACCCTGGAGATTGTATAGATGGCTACTTCCATCTATGACAAGGGAGCTCCGCAATATAACGTAGATATTACTGCGATGTATTTCTTACAGCCATAGTGTAACTAATGTTTTCAAGGTTGCTTACTCTTATTATTAGACTTAACATATGCACAAATTAAGGATGTACTGAGCCTGAACCAAGAGTCGGTGAGCATATTATGATGGGTAATGCTCGTTATACCATGCAACTTGGCCTAATAAGCCAAGCCTCGGCTTCCTGCTTCCTGCATTTCTAGGAGCAGTGGACTTTTAATCTAAGAACTATTCTTCAATCTGCAGAGAAGCCAAGCATTTACTGACACTGCTTTTGTCAGTAAAATGGACTCAGTGCTGCTAACTAGAACAATATCTCAGTGTTTGATTTTTATCAGAAAAAGTAACGTAACGTATCAAGAAAGTATCACGATACCAATACTCAGAATAATAAGGTATCGATATCGAGTTGAAAAACCCGGCAACGCACACCACTGATTTTTATTCCTTTTGATTCCGGGTCCCTATTGAACATACTGCTCTGGGACCCCACGAAAATGCCATGTCCTCAAACTAGTACTTTTTGAGTTTGTTATTAAGTTTACTTTACGGAATTATTGGTTAGCAGCTTATTGCCAAGTTCATTCAAAAAATAAATGAAAATAGACTTTTAAAACTTACTGATTAGCGACAAGAGGATTGCCACCAGTGGACGAATAGTCATTGCCATAGAAATTTAAACCCAAGAGCAATTTTTTTCTGTGGGCTTCAATTCTTTTCGGAACAAGTAATTCTACACAATTTTTTATCCATTCTATGGGACCATTTGGACCAGGACTGAAACAAAACACACTAAATTAGTAATCAGGAATGTATAGTTTTTCCTGCCTCCTAACGTACAAATCACATGTATTTGGTTTTCAGGTTGGAAAGGTGAATAAAAGCCGATCATGTCAGAATATTCTAAAAAGTTGAACACCAAGTTGGATTAACCCTACAGGGTGGTCCACAAAAAACTGACGACCCAACATTTTCTAAGGCCAACTTTTCTCGTTAGCACCCCTCAGAACCAGGATAAGGACAGAAATCTTCCCGTTTCATTAGCTTTGATTTCTGTCCCATCCGGGTTCTAAAGGGCGCTAACTAAAGCTGGACTTGGAACATTTTGGGTCGTCAAGTTTTTTGTGGACCACCCTGTATTGACGGCAGCAAAAATAAGAACACCCAAAAGCCGGAACCAGCCAGTTTTTCGCAGCGCGAGAAACATTTGTACGTCAGCATTAAAATTCATGTAGACTGGTAAAGCTAACGAAGCAAACAGTCTGTATTAAAGACTAGCCTTGTGAGAATACAAGATACACTAACCAGAGAAAGTTAGAAAGGCAACTGCTCGTCTTGGATTTGACCCAGGAGTCGTACCACAATAATGCTACAACGCGACACCACTACTGTACTAATCCAGGGTTCACACTCATATCTGAAAATGAATATCCCTGACTATCCCTGATTTTCCCTGACTTTTTTCTTCAAATATCCCTGACCAAACACATGTAATTGTTTTTTTTTTTCAATTACACAAAGTCAACTGCTCACTCTGCAGGCCTGGCATCATAACTACATCTGGATCGCAGCTGCAAATTTTTCTCAACTTGTTATTTAAAAAAAAAAAATAGGTCAAGAAAGTAGAAGCAAAGTGAGTGGAACTTATCACTCAACAAACGACATTAAAAAAAATGGGGAAAAAAACAGTACATAAAAATGATTCTAAAAAAACAGTTCATTCTAAAAACGAATATCCCTGACTATCACTGACTTTTTGCCAATTTTCTATTTTTTCCATGACTTACCCTGACCATAATTCATATCCCTGACATTCCAGGTCAGTACGAACCCGGTAATCGCAGCAACCTTTTGTTGCACCGGAACCCAGCATTCTACAGCAATGTTACGCCAAACCTCTTAGTTCATAATGGCCCACGGTTCCACAATTGACCTATGCACTATTGCATTTCTTTAAAAGATTAGCAGCCACACTTCTCACCACAACGTGGTAGCGTTCACCAAAAACTGCAATAATCGAAGTCTTCCTCCAGCCACCTGAAACAACCTGCTCCACAGCACAAAACTGCAATGCATTCAGACATAGCCACATCACCAGGAAAAATTATTCTGCAATGACGCCATACCAATATCCACAGATGCAGACCCAGAAATTTATCGAACAAATTTTTGTTCAGGTAGTGTGGGAGTGACAGAAGCACAAAACCTGTTTCATTCACTGATAAATTAACCTACCAGTGTGAATTCCACAAACTCCATATTTTAATGTTACCTTTAAAATTATAACTTTAAACTTTTAATCTTTTAATGTCAAAATTTCCATTTAAATTACAGTAGAACCTCGATTATCTTAACCCTGATTATCCAAAATCCCAAGGAAGGAATTAGCATTGAGCTGGCTTGACTTCGTTTGTGGAGTCATTTCATTGGAAAAATTTCTTTCAGTATTCTTAAACAATCTGCATAGTTCACTCCTTTTAAGCCTACGCGGCGATATGTCGGCATCTCAAAAAATTCCGGAAATGCCTGACAAACGATATATCGACCACTCAGTTCTAAGCCCTATTTACAAAAAAAATCCAATTGGGTGCATCATAGGTGTAATTCCGATTGAATTAAATATTAATTTAATTCAATATCTTCTTTTTATTAAATTAATTGAATTTTTTGTCGGCATCGTCCCCAAAATTGACGTGAAAATGGTGATTCTACAGAGAACTTGTTCTCGCAGGAGAATCGAAGTTCTCAGAGTCGAATATGACGAAACTGTGTTACTTGTGGGATATCCCCCTCCCTGCATTCGGCACAATGAACCTTTGCATCTAATTACTTGCATCGAATTATTTATTCAAAGCAACGCGTCGTTACGCTTAAATTTGCACCACTTTCGGTGCTCTCTTCGCTTCTTCTGCTGCCCTATACCACCACTGTTCTTTTGTGGCTGGTACTGACCCAGCGCCCAGAGAGGTAGGTGGGTAATCTAAGTAACACAATTTCGTTATATTCTACTCTGAGAACTTCTACTCTCCTGCTGAAACAAGTTCTCTGGTAGAACCACCATTTTTCATTCGTAGAATCCACCTCACTGTGTTACTTGTGGGTTCAGATTCCAAAACGTGGAGCTACCAGCTTATCTAAATTACGCTGAAGTCCCTTTTCCTGGAGAAGTTGCAACAGAATCCCAGCAAGGCCTTGGACCAGCTCCCGCTGGCAATGTCTGGTAAAAACAGATGGCTATGCTCAGTTAGCCATCTCTATAATCTATGACAGCGGTGCCCTACATTTCACCGCCATCGTCGTCGCTGTGTCAAAAATGGTCACCTCCACACCTGCACTGCCCAACATCAGGCACAACGACCATGCTACCGATTGGAAGGTCACGGGTGATGTGGGCACATGTAAGAGAGCAGCAGTCGAACGAGCCTGTCTGCCCCTGCAACAGCCTGGTCATCTCGGAGGCCCTCCATCCGCAGTATATACTTGGTGACATACGCAACTGCATCCAAGCCCTCTTCTTATGGCGGTGCAGCTTCAATCGATCACAATAGAAACGCTCACATTCAAAAACAAAAATACTCTCAGTACGGTATTTTGCGAATTTTCGA